>OMKP01079635.1:0-28628 GCA_900302375.1 Bathygadus melanobranchus
ATTTTTAAAGCTAACCTTTGCTACTCACACTTGGGCGCGCGCACACACACACACACACACAAACAAAAAAAAACACACACACACACAGTTATACACAGGTTTGTCTTGTTTGGGTTGTAGAGGCAGTGTTTCTGTAATGAGGCAGGGGGTTGGCAAAAGGTCCTTGAACAAAGCACCAGAAATGCCAGAGCAGCAGATATAGCGACCCTTGCGGCTCGCGGCTCTCGTGTGAATGCTGATCAGACACTGAAACGGCGGACCAAAGTATTCAAGGTATGCGCGCGCTCCAGGGTCTATTCCTCAGCCAGGGGAAGCCTTTACAAAAGGCGTGTCGAATGGCCCGCCCAGGCGCCACAGTTCTCATGCGACGCGAGACGGTTATTCAAGTGACACCATTTCAGTGTACACTACATGAGTGCGCGCACACACGCACACACACACACACTCTCACACACAGATATACCGGATAACGACACAATCGACAACATACATTCATTCTCAAAAGAAACTCCAACGCAGACCAGAAGGCCCTCGTGGTGATCGCTCATGCCACGGCGTGACTCACATGAAGCACAATATCAATAAGAACGTCTATGCTGGGAGCACAGTGACATTTGATTCATGGGGTTGTTTCGTTTTCTGAATCACTCGTGTTTGGGAAACCACTTCCCAGACCCGGTGTTATTGGCCGCTGTTCTGTCGCTCTCGTTTCCCAGTACATTAGAGAATCAACAGTGGCTAACATTGTGTGTTCCTTTGTATCCGATGACGACGGCAGGTAATGTGGGGCAGATTGAACACGGTTTAGATTTTCCCCTTCACAAGGGGACTCTTTTTGTCTTTCGGTTTTAATCCCGCTTCTCCAGTTGGGACATCGGCCTTCTTCGCTTACTTCATTAGCCATGCAGGCGTGCCGCGATGTGTGTGTGTGCGCGTGTGCGTGTGTGTGTGTGTGTGGTGGTGGTGGGGGGGGGGTCTCTGTTCACTGTACACGCACACTCACACCGAGGTTGTAAGGAGTAGCGAGAAACCAATGAGCTAACACCTGATTCCCGTACGTTCTGTTGCTGACACCCATATCCTGTCTGCTGCTGAACTTTCAGGAAATGCACCCAGGGCAACGCACCCCTCCGAGACCCTCCATGGGGGAATAGCAGGAGTCTTTACCGCGTGCACGTTTCTGTTGCAGTCGGCACTTTTTCTTTTCTTTTGGATCAAAACCCACAACCCGAACAATGCGATATTTGCTCCCTCTCCTTCTTTCACTTCCCGTTCCAAGAAAGCTGAGGTTTCCAAAAAAGGGTCCGGGGCGTCCAATGGTCTCTTTTACACGGCAGCAATAAACAGCCTTTCATTCTCCCTGAACCCGCGCACACCAAATCATCTGGGGATTGGCCACGCTGTAATACTAATCTGCACTCTGTGGTCACCAACAATGTGTGTAGCGTCTCTCTCTGGGGCAGCGGGTGACCCGCTGTACTTGATTTCACACAATTACCTCTTATCTTGCGTACGCTTTGATTTGACTTGAAAGGCACACAGGCGCAAGTTTATCTTGTGGTTTGCGGGGGATATAGGGGATTTCATAGCTTTCCGTCAAAGAGAGTCAGTGTTGAAGACTTTTTAATGAGATGAGAACATCCAAAGGCATTTGTTTAAGGACATCAAACAGGGCAGTTGTTAAGTGCACTGTTCGTGAATGCTTGTTTATGCTCCCGTTACGTTCAATTCATGTTTCCCCACTTGAGATTCAGCGAGCGGGAATCCCTGCCAAGTGGCCATGGCCTAAAACAGACTGACATTTTAGTCACCACTTGTCATTCTTTCTCCCTAGGTGGGGAAGGAGGAAATAGTAGAGAGGTCCAAACTGCCAGAGCCACTACAGTCAGAGTGCTACTCACCGGGAACTATCTTCAAAATCATCTTTCCTTTTTTGGGGATTTGCTCGCTCTCCCAGAATAATCATTCAGTGCTTCTTTTCAGTTCAGCCCCTGACATTTTAATGCCAAATGTTCTAGCATGTGTGTACTGAATGCCTTAAGTACATTTACATTGAGGGCATTTGGCAGACACTTTTATCCAAAGCGACTTTTGTCACATTTGTCGAAAAGTAGATTATTATTTATTTAATTTTCTTTGCTTTCTATTTTGACCTGCGATGGAGGAGGTTTGTATTTTAATTATCTGGAGAAGCATCCGTCAGCTTCCCTGTCAGCACGGTGACATTCTGAAATACTTCATATTGCACCACCAGCCTCCACAAGTTATCAGTCAAATCCTCAGGAATCTTTTCATATTTTTTTGCTCAGAAAACTTTAATTGGCAATATGCTGGAACAACCGAGAGTGGATTTGAATTTGCTAGCTAGAGGGAGGTTTTAATAATTACATAAATTATCTAATATTTAAACATGGAGTTGTTGAATAAACGTATTCTTGCAGGCATTTGCACTGCGGTTTACTAAGTGATGCTCTGATGGAATGTGGTTTCTCACAAAATGAGTGGACTGAAGCATTTTACGTTTACCACTTCATTAATGCATGAATGGATACTTTTGTCACTGTGAGAAGCAAAGGGGGGGGAAAGCCAATTATGGTACATTTTCAGTTCAGAACTAATTGGATACAAAATATGTTGAAATGTCAACGAGTCCATCATAAGGACATGTTTTTCAGCCTTGATTTTGATTAAGGAGAAATACCTTTTCAAATGTGAACTTTTTGATTCATTTTGAAAACGGTTAATTTAACTGTCATTCACAGTTGATTTAATTGACTCAAACAGTATGGTGCAACATTTTTCACAAAGTGGAAGTAGTCAACCTTTCCACTTACGATTGGCGCCACTTTCGCAAAGACAATCCACTGTCACAAACCATCAAGTTCAGTGTTCCTCAGACCCTAGCAACTACCAACAACACAGGACATACATTTGTTTCCACATTTCCGTGAAGAATGTTCTCAGAAGAGGTAAAGTGAAATTGACATAATTTGATATTACATTTCGGAACTATTGGCAATCATAACGATGTGCATTGCATAGTAGTTGACCTAACTTTACCTGGAGGCATCCTGAAATATTCAACCATGCGTCTGCTTGCCAACGCCTTGATCATAACAGAATATAGTCACTTTCAGCACGGAAAGGCCACGGCAAGAAAACGTGTTCTTAGTTTAGATTATCAAAGACAATGGATCATCAATATATTGCAGACATAGCAGCCTGGCTACTTTGTAAAGCAAGAAACAACTGTAAGAATCCCAATTTGAACTAGAAACCCCGATCTCAGTGCTATGATAAAGGCAGGAGTACAGAAATAAGTACATTTGTCGAAAGAGTGAAACAACAATATATCGCTGATGGTACAGGTTAATAGAACAAGTTTCAAGCACTCATAATTGCTGTCCCCTTGCTGGTAAAACAGCAAGATAACCAGGATAAGATGCTACACAATGCTAAGTGCTATTTTAAGTGCCAGGACGTACAAACATATAAGTAAGTGTTAGGGATGCAAGAGGGGGATGATTGCGTTACTTACTGATATAAATAATAAATAATGCCAACTGAACATCGGTTTGGAAATGTCCCCGCTGTGGGACTAATAAAGGATTATCTTATCTTAATAAAGGATTATCTGAACCCCTATAGGCCCCGGAGCGCTCTCCATCTAGTGAATGCCCGTCCGAGGTTCACTCTTGTTTTGTCTCGTCTTCTATCTGCCTCCTCCGTCAAACTGGGTTATTTTTCTTTCATCTTTCATCTTTCGTTGGGTAGAATTCCAAAGTTGCTTTGGTTGTTCCACAGTCCATTGTCGCTACTGGGCTAGTATCGTATCTATGGTAACTGGGTGGGTGACTCACTTCCTGTGCCGTAAACCGTGCCCGGTGGCAGCGTAGTGAAATAGAGGCTTATAGAGAACCAAACTTAACGTCGATGGTGTCATTATTCTATTGCCATTACACTGTGCGATCAGCATTTACTTCAGAATTATAAGTTAAAGCAAAATAGTTGACTACAACCACATTAAATCTCCTGTCATACTTTAACAAAAATATTTTCTCTCAAATTTAAAAAGGATTCCTGAGGTAAAATACAGAATACTGAATTAGCACATTGAAAAGGTAAAATGTATTAATTGCTTCAAATCAAAACCAGCGTTTTGATTTTAATATTTCAATGAATTGGCCTTTGTCCCAAATGTCAGCTTTAATTAATATAATCTGCCATTGTGTATGAGTAGTTGTGTTTCTCAGTTCAACAAGAACTAATGGGTCAGAAATCCATGGTCATTGTTAGGTATTACTTAGTCTTGAATAAATCAAATGTCTGATGGGAAGGCTGCTGACACGTGTGTAAATCAGGCGTGTCTCATCCTTCCAATCTTTGGACCAATCGTGTTGTGTTGCTAGGGGCAGGATTCTGTAAGTTCTGGGAACTACTCCACAATACTGTCAATCAAATTATGTAAAACCCTATTCAAAAGAAAAAGCTAGTGTGTTGGTCCACACACACACACACACACACATCTAACCTTGTTGTAGAGAAATGAGAACTCATCCATTCAGGTTTCAAATGACAGTTCAGTTTTGTTGGTAGTGGTCAATGTTTATTATTTATATGTATTTGTATTTGGCAGTTGATTGTCAACCTCGTTCAGCCTCACATGCCAACATTATGCCACGTGCTGTGCCTCTGTGGTCTGACCTTTTCGTTTAAGTGGTATGAGTTCTCATTTCACATTTAGAAATAACAATTTGTATTGTAATGTATCCAGGCATGAGTGGCTTTTAAAAATATTTAAAAAGCCACTGTTTTTTTTTTACATTGCATTTTGTATGCTTTTAGTTCTACGCCTTTACTTGATCAATCGAATCCTGGCCTTGCAAAATCCAGAGATGGAGGAAAGCCACCGTTTGGTTGTAGGGTAAACACTAGGGTCGTTCGTGAACGATCCGATTCTTTTGAATGGCTGTTAGGTACGAGCGAAGGGAACCGAGTCGTCCTTGGTGAGAGCCGTTCTCTTCGATTGGACCACAAAAGCAAGGCTGATGTTACACCATTGGTCGGCTGAGTGTCATGAGGCGAAGGTACATTCAAAGTAGTACATTCATTGACAAAGCAGAGGGATATGGCGCCACCTTGTGTAATGTTTACAATGCAAATCATTGACATTAGGTCTGGCAATATGAATAATTTAGTGCTGCTAATACTAGTCCACACATACAAAATGAAATTATATTGGTGGGATGTCTAAGTTTGAATCTGATCCAAATAGTATACAGTAGTAACCCCCGCCCCCTAAATAAAAAGAAAAAAGAACGATGAGTCGTTCTTCTGAATGGCTCTCGGAAAGGAACGGAGCCATAAGATCCGGCTCCCTTCAAAGACCCGTAATTCCCATCACTCGTAAACACATTTATTTGAGCAAGAATGCGATGCTGGGGCTATGCTGCTGAGACAGTGTCAAGACAGGAAGACACTGCCCGCTATACACACATCTGTTCATTAGACGAAAGGTATTTACTGAATGAGGTCGAGGAGAGTCTTTTTTGCTAAACGATAAGGAGATGAGGCTAGGTTGCTACCTTGTTTATGGTATCAGTAATAGGTATAACCTCTGCCATACTGGCATCCCAGCCCAACTACTCTTTTTATGTGTTTTGGTTTCTCTCAGCGTGCAACATGAAATCTGTTTTATTTTCATTTTATATGTTGGTGGATAGGCTTCTTTGCATGTGGCTATGAGTGATGATAGCGCAGCTTTCTCTATTTGAGTCCCATGTCCTCGGTCACATGCTGCCTCTTATAAAAGCACACACTTGTCATTCTCTCATTCTCTTCACTTTCAATGACTCGCTGTGTTTCACACAGACAAGAGTTCAACACTGACAACAGAGCTACTATGTCGGGGTACCATTGGGATTCTGAGAAAACTGCAAATACAAGACTACTTATTAGAGGAAAATTAAAAAGACAACAATGGCTGATTTGTTTCCCTGCCCAGTAAGCGCATAGTTCTGACCAGCAGAATGTTCTAACCAACGCAAATAAAGTCTTATCTTCCATGCAATGTATTTTAAGTAATTCAGCGGATCTGCTGCTCTGGTCAGCAGAATCCATCTTTATAATCGATTGAATTATCATACTTTTCCCTACAACATCTGTTTCAAGCCAACACAAGCCGGAACACAGAAGTGTTTATCCACAAGTAACGTCGAACACTAGATAGATGGATCATTTTAAGCAGGAGAGAATTTTTAAACGGTGAATGGATTGAAACGGTGAATGGATTGCATTTGTATAGCGCTTTTATCCAAAGCGCTTCACATTGCCTCACGTTCAGGTGTCTTGCTCAGGGCATGACCTACTGAGCTACTGCCACCCATTTTTAATTGGGTGTAATTGACTTAGGAATTGTCATTAAATTGTTTGTTCCAAGAGAAAGCTGGAACGCAGTCAGCATAAAATAAACCCAGGAGATATAATGATCACATGGTCGACATAACTCTGAATACTGTTTCCCAGAATTAATTTGGATTCAAATTCAATTGAAACGTATTCAGAATACTAGTTAGTTCAAATAGTTCAAATATATATATATATATAGTCAAACTACAACTAACTACAGAACACATTTATACTGACTCTGGAAGTCAAGCAATTTCCATTGCATTCCACTGTGCTAATCCAGAGCAGTGCTCTCCGATTTGCCCTTGTTAACAAGTCCTAATTCATAAAATCTAATTTGGATGGAGAAAAAAACTAAACTTTATATGGTGTGTCAAATCTTGACTATATAATGTGATAGGCTTTGCCTGGGCCATGTTGCACAAGAGACACACTCTAACTATGAAAGGCACACATCAACAGAATGGCTCCCCTGCCTCATACATACATTGATCTCCGAGTATCGCTCATGGGAAGATGATTCTTACTTGGACTTCTCAGACATTGGGGTAATTGCATTGCTCTGACTTTGGTGGAGATAATTTGCCAGGTAATTTGAAGCGAGCAGGATAAATTGCCCAAGCTCTCCCAGGTCATCTGTTCCCTGGAATAATTGCAACGACTAACCTTGTGAGCATAACGGAGCGAGGTGGACGCAACCACTCCAGTGGGTTTGTATTAGCCTGTGAGTGTCAAGAGCTTTGCAAAGCAGTTGACTTACAGAGGAGAACTGTGACAGGTATACAGTAGGCTACACATGATTACTGTACACGGCTAAAAATCCTCCAAAGATAAGTACATGATTGCTCTTGGCATATCTGGGATAACCGTGGGTCATTTTTATGTATATCCCCCTAACTATGTTGGTAAAGAGTACAATACCTGCATACAAATGACCATGGACATAAGTCCAGGTATGACAATATAAAATGAAGACAAATTGGTTCTTGTGAAGGATAATGAATAAATGGAGGAGGAGGACGTTGTTGAATGTATTGATGAATGGACTGGGGAGACTGCTGCTGCAGCAGTATTTGGGCTACCAAGCTAAGATAACTAAAATTGACCCTTATTACAGAGGCGTCTTATAAGGACAAACTCAGGTGTCGCTCATAACACTAATTATGGGGCTGCCCTTTTGCTGGGCAATGACCTACAAGTACGCAAAGACGTGCCGTCCTCCCAGACCTTAGCTACGCTCTGCGTCAATTGCTGATTGGTGGAGCAGGGAAGGGGGGAAAGCCAGCCAGACATGAGAATAAAATGAATGCATGTGGCGAAATCGAAACATTGTATTTTCATTTCATTTCATACACCAACCGTTTCTCGGCAGTGCGTTTGAATGATTTTGCGATATCTTTTTCTACATATTTTCAAAGGAGAAGACGATTCTTTTTTTGGATTTGCTTGTTTCATGTATATTTGGGGTTGGAAAAGCTATACTGCCCCCTTGTGTACATGTTAACGTGACATGTTTTAATTATAGGAATTTCTGTGTGTATGTGTGTTCTTCGCCTAGCACGAGAACCGTTCATCCGATCGACTTCAAACTCGGCGGGTGTATTGCTGAGGACCCAAGGAAGTGCAGTGCCAAGTGTGAAGTTGTTTGGGTGAGTGGTTCTCAATAAAGCGGCAAGCAGCAATACCGGAGGCCACACAGTCGGTCTATTTCAAACGGGCACATTACGAACGGGCACAGGCATGCTTCGAACGGGCACATGACTAGTGTTGGTATGAATGCAGGCAGCTCCGCAAAGATCTGCATTGTCCCGACTATAGACTGTGTGTAAGAAATAGACGAAGTCACTGTGACGTCACCCATTAGTTTGTGAAGCCTCGAGTTTGGCATTTGGCCGCCTCCATCTTGGTTTTTGACCATATGTGGACAAGAGGGTGGAATGTACAACCGAACACTAAACAAGACATTTTAGACGACCGAAATTTAACAATTAGCTTTCATGAACTGAAAACATCCCAAAACAACTTTGTGGCTATTTAAATGTGCATAGCATCTTGATTGACCGATCGCTAGCCACACACTAAAGCATACCCTGCTTTATCATCCATTTCACTCTAAATAGGACCATCATTTACAAAATGAACATTATGTTGTATTGGAGATGATTTGAAACTCGCGATTGAGACCATAAAATGGTGGTGTGTCGGCCCCTGCATTAGAAAGAATGTAACAATAATGCAGGTTTAAGGCACTTCTGCATTGGCTTCATTTTCCAGACCCAGAGGTTGCCCCTTGGTCCCAACGTGGATCTTCGCAAGCATGGGGTATGCAGAACTGCCAATTGAGCTTAATCTTTACTAGTTTAGTCTACTACCCGTGCCCTGGTACATAAAAGTAGCAGACCCATAATTAGCTTTATGAGCGACACCTGTGTATGTCCTACGATGACACCTCTGTGAAAAAGCTCTGTTGATTAGCAACTTCATTGTGGACTGAAAAAACTGGCTACAGTGTTGGTGTAAATGTCATACATTTGGCTACACTGAAAACCCTGCATGCTTATACTAAAGGTGCCTGCACACTGCCCCCAATAAATGCAGTACCTGTTGCATTTATACCTACCCCAATCGTACCGTAACTGTTGGCAGCGGTTGTTGAGGCTTTGTAACTTGCAACCTCGGCCAACATTCGCTCGTCGGGTGTTGGTTGTCTGATGTATTCAACCTTACAACATTCTTACCGTTTAGCGAGAAAAAACACCATGAGAAATATAATATTAAATATAGTATTGGTATTCGTATACACATAAGCTGCCATTATATGCCCAGACATAACTGAAAACGCTCCTTGGAAAGTGCTATGCTTATGTATCATTCCTCATTCATTCCTTTTTTATGAAGCAATTTCCATACACACACATATTTGTGCTAAAACACATTACCTCGAAAATGTAAATGCTGTAAATGACCAAACGTCTAATTTCAACAACTCAAGATGTACATTTGTAGACATAACCTAGTAAAAGGCCAGCATGTTCGTATTTGAAAAAGCTGATGCAGACTTCCAGTAAGGGGGTACATTCAAATTAAAATTTGCTGGTGCGAGAGATTGGGGCACAATGCATATTCAGATGCTAATGCTAGACATTTGTCTGGGAAGCACTGGGGCATATAATTTGACTTGTGTGAGCCTGTCCTCAGTGCCAGCTTGGAATGGAAAGGGGGAAATTAAATGTTTATGAGATTATGCAATATATATGTATACACACAATTTGGAGCTCTTTGAGAAACTCAGCATTTCATTTGAAGCCCCCAACTCAACTCTGCCACACTGCCTGACACCCACACAATCAATAAGAATGATCTGGCTGGATGTTCGAGGTAGAGACGTGAATTAATACGTTTCCCAGATATTTCAGTCAATGTATGTTGAGGTTTACAAATTAGATTTGTAGTGCCAGGAAAGTTTCATTACATTCAGCATTTCCACAAGATCCAGGCTAAGACACTTTATATATTTATATATATATATAGAGAGAGAGATAGGGAGACAGAGAGAGAGGTGTTTGTGAGTGTTTTGTCAGGGGACACACATATGTATCACATTGTTGTGTGCAGACGTACACAGTAGGTGTGTGTGTGAGTGTGTGCACATGGGCGTGCATCGCTGTACCCCCGTAGCCAGCGCGTCCTGATAAATCTGGCTCCAGATGTGTGTGAAGTCTATCTCTGGCAGTGAAGAATGCCGGCCCCCTCTTCCACTTCATCATGGGCAGGCCGCTCTGACAGAATCTCTGACACAGAAACCCCTTCTAGAAGGGAAGCGGGGACAGCAGGAGCATAATTAGAATTAATGTGGGGATGTGGAATAAGGAAATGAGCCATCACAACACAGATCAGCTCTTCATTTCAATGTTATGCTTCACTCGTTGGATTTCACGGTCCATAATAGATGGGTGTGGGACAAGCGGCTTGAGCCTTAAGAAAAAAAAACTCCCTCTCGCTATTTGTTCCTGAACACAGAGATGCGAGACGAAGGGGCGTGGTAAACATGCTGTGTTTGTGTGGAAATGTGGTGCGTTTGTGTCGGTGTGCTTGCGTGTGTGTGTGTGTTTATAGATGGGTCATTTCTCAAGCGAGCTTTCACTCCAACAAGCAAGCGATGAACGACGTGTTCGCTACAACGGTATACATTTCACGTATATACACAGGCAAGGCAGTCCCAGCAAGCACTGCTAACGTGTTCCTGTACTTGGATGCTGCGCGCTTATAATTGCCGCGCCGCCCTCCCCCTCACGCCCACATGAAAGCGTACGCGCGATATCCAAGGACGCATACTGAGAATATCAGGACCCACAAAGCTGTTATAATTTATAATGTTATGGCCCCTGCATAGATTGAATTGACACCCCTGGTTCAGTGGAATGAGTCCAGATTGGCTGTGAGATTCACAGTTCATTGATCATCACAGCATGCCAAGGAAGACGAGAGCTGAACAATAATGGCCTCAAGGCCACTCCAAAGGGCTGGGTGTTGGCTACATGCCAGGCCAAAAATGTTGATTTTGGAGTTTTGGATGGTTGTGTTATTATTCTGTAAATATGATCATGATGTTGTATTGACAGTAGATAGCCTTTTTGTGTTAGTAGTATGTACAATTCTCTGTCAAAATGCTTATTGAATGCATAGTAAATCATAAAAGTGAAAAAGTTAGTATACTGACAAACATATACACAAAACAACTCACATTAAAGGGACTACATGTAGGATTTGTGCATGCTTTAAATGGCCAATATATGTAATATATTCACAATCACAGTGGACAATATAATATGTAGTGTCCGTTGGGTAGTGATGTATTGATTATGTTTATATATATCCCCTTACGCCACTCCCATTGTCTGTAAACTAACATTTATTTATGATTATAGCTCATTCAAGTATTGAATAGTACAACACAAAATCAGTTCATGTTGTCTTAGCCCTTTGTGCGTATTGATTTTCAGAGGAAGAGTGTCACCAAAAGTCGAAGGGGCTGCATGACCCTAACCTCCCAAAGACAGGGGGAGGAAGAGGAGCGCCTGCAATGTCCACAAAGCCATGACGCTTTGCCAATATAATGGAGCCCAGGGCCACACCCTTAACATGTGGGGAAGAGATGCTGCTGTGGCACAGGCTCCTGCATCTGTCACCCCAGCACCTCCATCTGTCACCCCAGCACCTCCATCTGTCATCCCACCACCTCCATCTGTCACCCCAGCACCTCCATCTGTCACCCCACCACCTCCATCTGTCACCCCAGCACCTCCATCTGTCACCCCACCACCTCCATCTGTCACCCCACCACCTCCATCTGTCACCCCAGCACCTCCATCTGTCACCCCAGCACCTCCATCTGTCACCCCAACACCTGTTCTGCCTCCACCACCCGTTCTGCCTCCACCACCCATTCTGCCTCTACCACCTGTTCTGCCTCTAACACCTGTTCTGGCCGCACCACCCATTCTGGTTCCACCATCACCCGTTGTTACCCCATGACCTCCATCCGTCACCCCAGCACCTGTTCTGCTTCCACCACCCATTCTGCCTCCACCATCCGTCCTAGCTCCACCACCTCCTGCGGTTACCCCACCACCTCCTCACGTTGCCTCTCTGTATCCTCCACCGCCTTCAGTAGCTTTGTTGGGTCAGCCGCAGGCGACCCCTCCAGGGACCTCGACTGGAAGGAAGCAGCCCCCCCATGTCATCCTTCGAGGAGAAGCTGCTGAAGGCGATGGAGGAGTCCAGAGAGGAAGGTGCTCCCTGCGGATCCACTGCTGCAGCTACAGCTACTTCACCAAATTCAGATTAACTCTTTTTTTTCAGACCTTGCATCTAGCTTTGGGCACGCTGTCAGTCCTCCAAAAAAAGAGGTTTTTAAACTGCAGATTCACCAGCTCTTTACAATGCGGCATTTAGTTGAGACTGATGGTCTTAAATTGGATGTTATGTATTTATATTTTATTGTTTTATGTGGATCATTTCTTTTTTTACTCTCTGTGTACTTCATTAATTTTAGTTGGACATGCCAAAAATAAGTACAATTTCCTTATGATCATGTACTTACTGTAATTAATTTAGACTACAGTGCTGAAGTAATGGAGTAGTACAAAAAGGTAGTCATTTAGACATAATCTACCAGGAATATAACATCACAACCAGACAGTGAAAACAGAAATAATATACATTTTGTGTTGTGATCTGAAGTGTTGAGATCTACACCATGGCATGCTGTAAAAGCAATGGCACCTTTAGCAGAAAAATGGGTCATGACGGATGACGCTGTGGGCCTCCGTCAGCGTTCCCACACCTTCTTAAACATCAAAATCAAGTACTTTTCAAGGACTTTCCAGGCCCAATCCCCTCAAATTCAAGGACCCAACTGGGCATAGTTTGAGACACGGATCAAGGTTAATTACTGTATTTTACTGAATTGTTATCGTGACAATGGCTTTACAGAAGCTAAAAAAAAACAGTGAGGCTTGAATGTGTGAAAACTTCTCAATTGTGCTGTAGCTTATTAAAGTAAAGTAAAAAAAACATCAACAGAACTTTTTATATTATTTTATATTGTTGCACACAAATTAAAAAAAAAAAAACTTTCAAGGCCCTGGTTTTCTTTCCTCAAATTCACAAACTTTCATGGATTTCAAGGACCCATGGGACTTTGCTCCCTTGTGGTATTGTTGCTCCCCATCCTCTGCACTGCTTCCATTGTGCCAGCCGATTATTCCACCACTCGTGCTGCAACAGCAGGGGCCTCATCTTCAGGAAATTGTAACGGACACAGGTGGCTTTAATGCACACTTCTCCATTTTCTACCGTTAATGCAGTAATGTGGTGGTACATGCGCCACCAGCATGCCAAAGGTGCCTCCACTCTGATCCTGGCTCTGCGGAGACTGTAATTAAAAAGACTTTTCCTTTGACAAAGTTTGGCACTGGGAAAGGGACGCATGAGGTCTCTTCTCAAGGGAAACACATCATCTGCCACAAAGACTTGTGGGTAAGGGGCTAAGGTGCTCTGCCCCAGGCAGTAGGGTGCCTGCAGGGAGGTTGAGGGTGCCATCTCTGAGTCCCTGACTGAAGATGGAATTGGCCAGTGTTCCACCATCACAACTCCTGCCATAGGCCCCGACATCTATGACCAGGAAGCACTGGTGGGTATCCACCACTGCTAAGAGGACAATAGAGTACTAGACAATACGAGGTCTAATTAAAGTAATAATACAGAACTAATACAGAGTAAAACATGTATCATCATTATAAACATCATTATAAAACGTCTATTGATTTATTGATTTGCCTTCATGACAATCGCCAGAGAGCTGGTGACTCGGCTGGGAGAGTTAGCCTGGCAACGCTAAAGTTAGTCATGGCTGAGCTCGCCGCGCCTAACTTTAGTTTAGTTAGCCACAGTGGCAGCTGGATTTCAGTCATGTACCCCTTGCTTTCGGGGAAAAACTCAAAGTCACAAATCAAAAAAGAAAGAAAGAGTTTGCCAATACTTGGTGAACATTTCTGTATGCAGCTATCGCTGTGGCTAGCAAGTTTATGCTCAAAGAAAAAAAAGGATATCTAATGAATGGAAACCAAACCAAAAACAGGCCAAATCGGCCAGGTTAATAAGGGAGAATTTTACTATACATTTAAGGGAATTAGAATTATAATCTTGCCTGGTTATGCTAAATGAATGAACTAAATGTGGAGGAAACACTAAGAGGAGACACATACCTTTATGTCAACAACTTCTAATATGTGCCACCAGTAAATAGTTTCAGTAGGATCAGCCACATGTTAAAGATTAGCTAAGATATTAGGGGAAGAAGAGATGGGGGATAACTTCAGGAATGTGGTCTGGAGGCCATAAAGTGCAACCAATTAAGATATTTAAATAAGGAGAGATGTAAGGGGAGCCTTCCCTTGACTGTGATTGTTTGAATGTGAAGATGCATGGGATGTGATTGGTCAAGATTTGGGGGATGGCTCCTTAGGATAGTGGGGGATAAAAAGTGTGGTTTGAGGGAGGACAGCAGCTCTTTGTCGAACAAGCTCAGACTCTTATGTTGCTTGTTTCAAGTGATAATAAAAGTCTTGTATTCACATCACTTCTTCCTCTCGACTTCTCTCAGTTAATTTTAAAGTAGTTAGGTGTTGTTTTCTCCACAACATTATCAGTGACTGGCCGTTTCCTCTTCAAACAAGGCCATGCTTCAGCAGTTGTACAAATCCATGCCCCAAGCTCACAAAGCCTTAGAGCATTCTGGATTTACTGCTGTTCCGGCAAAGACATGTGTGTCCTCTTAGTACTCACCAAAGAACAACATTGAAAAACTAATTATACAGTATGTGAGTTGTTGTCATATGGGAATGAAACTAACATCTGATAGCTGATGCTACAGAGATCTGAAAACATACTCTCCTATTAAACCCCATTGTAACTACTGCGGTAATGTCTCTGTGTCACGTAGTAGCGTCGATAGAAATCGAGCCGCAGCAAAGTGAAACACTACACAAAATGGTAAAATAGGAGCGGAGGTGCATTGCACATCACCAACAGACGTATCTTAACAAAGTCAAAGTGTTTTAGGCTGTATTATCCCTTCAAAAAACAATGACCCAGAATTGGTAGAAGCCCGGATTAAACATGTTTGCCTTGTCCTACTGCTGTTGGAAGTTCTCAGCAATAGCCTTCCTCTTCTCCTGGGTTGGAAAGCACATGTAGTCCTCCACCAGGCTTTTCCAGATCTCCCTGGACACAGCAGAAACAATACCCACCACTGTGTGGACACTCCCATATGGTAACTGCCGGCAACCGTGTGAAACGAATCCCCAGTAGAAAGGAATCCAAAAATAGAACATACAAATGTCGGCCTTATAGGCCTGTATTAGAATAAACTGTTTTATTTAAAAATATCGCCCTATATATTATTTTCTGGAATGTTAGCTGTACACACACACACACACACACACACAGGCTGTATATTATTGCTATGTGGAAGTACTAAGGGAAGACACACAGCATGCCGTTCCAATGGCGGAACCTCGTGTCCTCCCTAGCAATCCGTGGTCCGTGATCCAGTTCCTGAAACTGGAACACCATCCGAATGACTTGTATGAGTCTGTGGAACCTGCCACATACGGCGGCGTTTCCATTATAGGTAGATGGCAGCAATGACTAAAAGTCTTGTGGTACGACGATCTGATCAGCATTGTAGCTCTAGGTCTGGGCAGTGAGCACCCATGTTGTATAATGTTTGGCACAAAAAACTGTCTGCTTAGGGTAATTACCTAACTGGTCTATATTTGATGCCCGGGCATCAAACGATGCAGTTTATATGCAATGTATACCGTTACATATCATCCTTTCATAACATACATATGTTCTATTTACGCAAAGGGAAGTGCCTTCATACATTTTCAAAGAGCATTGATTGAGCATTGATCAACACACCAACACAATTAAATGGTGTATGTGTTGTGTACAAAGGTAACACCAGTCCACTCAATGAAGAGATAAGATAATGTGAGGTAATTGTATGTGAGGTGCTACATTGGTCTCAACCTATTAATGCCATAACTGTTTGTAAAGAGGAAGGCCTGTGTAATGTTGTAGGAAACTAACAGACTCAAATTAATGTGATTTAGCTTGGCCTGCACAGGCATGAATGTGACTAAGTGAACAAAATGAACTACCAAACAATTCAATTATCTTACTTTTAACCAGCATTTGGTGAACACATTAATACATTAACATTTACAAGATGTAAGCCTCCTTACCATTATGTTTCAGAGAGAACAGTGGGCTGAAATACGTGCAGGTAGGTATGAGAATTTCTGCTCAGAAGTGTTCACAGCCCTATTATTATTACAGTTACCCTGCAATGACCAAAGTTCCAGCTGAGAGACATGCATCATTATTTTAATTCCTTTCAAAGCCCCGGTGACGAAGGGGAAGCTAAATGTATTCTCTATAATGTACCACAATTCAACTTTGAAATCTCAATGGCTCTAATTCCTTTCGGCCCTTGCTTGCTGGGGTCATTCAATCTGCGTTTAATTTTGCACCGCATTTCAAAATTAGGGGTCATTGTTGCACATGCGTATGGCACTGAAACCCCTGGGTTGGAGCTAACATGCAGATGTTATTCCTAGTCTAAAGTGAGCACCAGTAGCTCAGCACTTGAATGGAAATAGCTCAGGAGGTTGAGCGGTTGTCTGGCAACGGTAAGGTTGCTGGTTCGATCCCTTGCATTTGAAAGCTTGGCAATGAACAGGGCAACCGGACAGAGTACATCCATAACGTTTGTTTGAGAAGGTCAAAACTAGCATGTTCTTGAGCCAGGAAGTAGGACTGGCCTTCAGAGGACACTATACTTATCCTGACCCCAGAGCTCCAAGCGGCCCCCATGCTTCCTGTCTGGGCGTGGCCCAAAATTGAGGCACTCCATCAGCTAGCATCCCCCTAAAGTACATGAAGGCCAGAGTAATGGCACATGAATTACATTAAGATATGTGTTTATGGATGGCCATGTTGACAGCTTTCCCTCATGCATTCCAGTTTTAGTTTATTTATAACAAGGTTGCTTATGGTGCTTATGAAGACGCCCTGAAAGTGTTTGGTGGACGGGACTTTCCACTGGGGCCTCAAACATGATGAATAATAACTAGAAATGAATAATACAATAACAGATAATGACTAGATAATTAAAGATAATACACTTTAAATGAATGTTGATTAATGTTGAATGGTTGATTATCACATTGTCTCAGTAATAAGAAATAGAGAAATGACTGACTTGCTTAATTAATTGCACATCACAGTGTAAGGTATCATTATATCGGAAAACACAATTGAACAAACTGAACAAAATGATGCACAACTGCCAGAAAAGGGCTGTGGCACTGGTGCATTCACACCCTGTACTGTATACACAATGTACTGCCTGCTTGCTATCTTCCGTAGTATAGCGCTGAACCAAGTATCAATGTATAAATATTCAATCAGTCATTATGAGCCCCCCTTAAAGGGAAACCGTCACGCTTGGCTATTTTTTAATTTAAGAGAGTGCTGCTTCATACGCACAAAAATCGCTTTCCGCAACATCAACTCCGTTTCCAAAAAAGAAAATCTACCAGAAATTGTTTTTCAAAAATGTGCTGAAAAGTTGGACAAATGACGTCATTGGTTTCGTCAATTCAGTTCTCCATTGGTCCAATTTGAAAAATGTTGTATGGAATGTGAATCAACAGCCCAACTTTTCCACAGTGTTTCCAAGGAAACAGAGTTGATGTCGCAGACATTTCTTTCACAACACGCATTTTTTTTTTATTACAAAATTGCCAACTGTGTCGGCCCCTTTAAATACCTGTTTTTTCCTTTCTCTAAATATAGTCTTTGTCGTCTCCAACAAAAACCCTCCTGTGTTGTGGAAGATTGCCGTGGCAGTCTGCTAATGAAGTGTGTGTGGGGCCTGGGATTCTAAAAAGATCCCAGCCTCTGACCTGTGCTGCTGGTAGAGGGCCATCTGCAGTCGTAGGACTGGTGTCTGAAAAAGCAGGTCTACAGCAGAGATGGAAAGGGGCAATATAGGGGAATAGGGATTAACAAGACACATATGGCAAGAGAGGATGACACATCCAATATATAAATCCTTTAGCTTCCACTTTTTCCTTAAGTTAACGCCTTAGTTGTCGTCCTTTTTTTTTTACTGTGTTACCGGGGGTATCGTGTTCTGCGGGCGATTTTCATAACAGGCAGAGAAACTGTCATCTTCGGGGTGTCATCCAGACATCAGAGATAATGTTCGGGAGACTGTATCATGAACATCATTGGAGTTCATTGTGAGCGTAGTTCTGGGAGTTCTGTACTCGGAAGGAAGTACAGAACATGATGTCAGTGTCCATGATGTGCTTTTTAACAGCTACGTGTGACATTTCATTCCGTTTTCCGTGTCAAATTGTGCGCCTCATGCCATTTATATTGTTAAAACTGGAGTTGTACGGTTAAAGCCTACAACAGAGTCGTATGTTAAAGCCTATAGAGCCTCGTTCTGGTCAAATGATATCGAGTCTTTGGCCTTGTTTTGAATTTGAGCATTTTTAATCTCTCTTCAAATCGCACACTCAAAACAGTTGTAGATATTTAGATATTTTAGTTTTGTGCCTATGGCAATTTTGAACATGGTGTCCCACAGGGCTGGGCGACCATGTGACAATCGTCAAACTCTACAAAAAAATAACGTGCTGTTGTATTTTGCCTTTGTTCGTCATAACATAACAGAAAACCATGGATGCTACAGCTGCACACTGCAGCTTTGCAATATCCTTGATTGGGTAAATGAGAAATAGCAATCAAGGTTGTTTTTAACACCACAACCAAAACCTCCCCAGTTGCAAAACACAGACAGAACAAACTCTATTATGATCGACTGTGATTTCTCTGTTAACGATTGAAGCAATTCATCAATCATTCTTAATCCGATCTGAGAAGAGAACAGGCAGCAACAAAACGGCAACAATATCTTTTTGCTGTGTATGCATTATATTGATTTACCTTGACAAAAAAAACCCATTTTGCGCTACTCCTCTCTCTTTCTCTGAAACTAAACATGTTTAAAGGAGAACCAAACCCCTAACCCCACCTCTAAAACATGCTTGCATGTTATTTGTATTCTGGGGCTGCAGGGCTGCCGGCTCCCCTGTAAACGCCCCTTCAATTCAGTTTCAATCAGGGGAGGACAGGTGTGTCACATCAACACTTAATTAGCAGGTGCTGGGTAACCACATCAGCCAATAAGAGGTTAGCTACATGCAATAGCATGTGTTTAATCTAGAGAGGTAGTGCTCTAATGCAAACCAATGTACAAGAGGTGTCATTAGCTGCTTATACACCTGCACCCAAACATATTAGCTTACAAGACAAAAGACAGATGGCTGGATCAAAGCTGTCAGCATTTGCATGATCAAATGCTGCAATTTAATATATAAATGTATAATGCCATCTGGCTACTGCTATATCAACTGTGCCTGACTGTATCTACATTAATCAGATGGTCAACCCTAACCCAACAGATATTTGCAGGATGGGTATTTGCGTGGATAGAATCTGTGTATAGCTAGCATTATGTAGGCAATAATGGTAAGCATTGTCAACAGCTCTCGTCAGTCAAAATGATTTATTTTCCATACACTTTGGAAGTATTCTTCGACTATCATACTAGTTTTATGCAAAGCGTGTCTGCAAAGTGTCAAGGGACAGAGCAAGGAGAATAAAGAACTGCGTCCATACACAAGTATTCATTGGTCAATCATTGTTCTTGTGAAGTACTTGGAGCCCACGTTCCACAATTATTTATCAAACAATGGATTTCTATTCACGGTAAACACAATAGCAAACAGGACAAACTGGGGTAAAGCACACTAAGAATCAGTAATCCGAAGCAAAGGGTTTCTGTAGTGCAGTCAAATTTCAGGCAAGGAGTAAACATTTGGCACAACCCTGGACATCATAAATATATTCATGTTTCCTCTGACACCAGGCTGAAGTGGTCCGCGCACCAGCCGAGAAGTGTCGTAGCGTCACATTAGAGATAGGACATTCTTTCTTCGGTGTCCCCGAGCGGCACATTTACAGCCGTTGTGTGCCATCGGTCGTTGCAGAAAACAAAGCCCTTGTGAGGACCTTTATCATCTGCATACACTGCGTGCGTTTTTTAGGGAAGCAAATCGGTGAGATAAAAAATAGCAAATTTGAATGCCATTGACAGTCTAATTACTATTCTGCACTACTGCTTTGAAACAAATAGCAATCGCATGAAACCAGAACACGGATTAGCAGAATATAAATAGTAAACAACAATATTTGGCCATGGTCCACTCGCCGGACAGGTAACGTTTCACAGACCACTCCTGTTGCGTCAAGGCAAGACTGAAAGTCCTGCACTGAAAGGCGTTTGTGATGTGGACAGCTGATAGGTGTCTAGCAAAGACAAACCCTAAACCACCTTTTTTAATGTGAATTATTGATGATGCAAATTATAACTGAAGATACAACATGCCATTTATGCTTTATTATGTAATGTATTCCGGGGTTTTGGCAAAGCATGATATCTGTATAGAGCCCCGTCTGTCTTCAGAAGCACCCTGATTTCATTTCAACTAATGTCCCATTTTGCTCTCAAGTCATGTCAGCTCTTTTTAATGAGTGCTTTTTGGTTGACATTTGTAGTCACACACACACACACACATACATTCAAACATGTCATGCACAATTGCACATGCTTTGAAAACCACTGCGTGTGCTTCAGTGCACATAGACACGAGCACCGAAGGATCACTGCCTGTGAGCATCCAAAGCAAGAGCTTTGGTGGGGGTGGGGGGGTTAGCATTCGTTTAGCATTCCAAACACACAGACAGTGACTGGTCTTATTAACAGTGAAGCCCACGGGGCAATCACTGGTGTGATTCCTCCACGAGTTCTTTATCTCCCGTTGAGAGCGAGCAAACACGGCCGTCGTGAACTAACTAGAAACAAATATACCTGCTGCGTTGCTTTGTCCCGGGGGCCATGCATTCACAGACACAGAAGAAGGCATCACACACCGCACGGCCATCATGAATTGTAAAGGATGTGGGCCCTGACATGTGAAAACCTTTCCACGCATTAACCATTTGGGATCACAAGACAATGTTGGTGAGGGCTAGAGTTAAAACCAGGGGTTGTGCTGGGGGCGTTACAGCGTTGTTGTCATTCCTATTATTTGTTTCATTGAGATCTGCCTGAGGCTTCATTTATTTGTATGTCTTTGAAGAATAAAATAAGCAACATGTGGGAAACCTCTGGTCACGACCAGTTAAGAAGATTCTGAGGATAATGGCCACTGATCTGTCTATTCCAGCATGCCTCTACACCAAAGGTGCTGTAGGTAAGATTTAAGAGCTACCATTTGAGTGTAATCTGTTAGAAATGATATACTCATCCACTATTAGTGAGTGAAATGCGCTGTGAGATTATCTTTTTCAAGTTGACTGCGCCTCCCTTTGTATGAACCAATTTAGATTTTAGACCACTCCCGGCTCATTTCTGACCAATCAGGGCATCTCTTTCCTGATTGCTATGGGGAATCCATCTTGTCTGTCAATCACAGGTGTGTGAAATCCAACACTTCTGAATGGCAGAGAAACCTAGGGAGGCAGCAAAGATGGAGGGGGTGTTTTTTAGGTCGTTTATTTTCCAAATCTCTCATATCCTCCTATCCTCTCAAGTCTTACCTACAGCAGCTTTAAGATTAACTGAAAAGTGTGCATGTTGCAAACAGTGAGGTCAGGTCAGGTGTTTATAGAAAATAATAAGGAGCATTAGTTAATTGGCATGTAGCCATTATAATACTTGACTTCAGTGAGGTACTAGAACACCCAGAGGCCGAAATAAAAGCATGTGAAATTTGAATGGGTATATGGCTGCACATGCTGTAAAACACACAGCAGCACGCAACACTTTTTTTAACCCAAATTACACAAGCACAATTACTATACCACTTTTTTGAGGTAAACCACTCTGAAAGCATACTATTTAGTTCAAAGGATCTGAGTTTCTATTTGCCTAACCAGTGTTAGCCCTCCCCCACTGTACCGGTTTGTAATATTCTGGCTAATCCTGACTCCGGGGTATAGGGTGAGGAGCTGTGTGTGTCCTCTGCTCCTGCCGGTGATAGAAGTCTCTTCACAGCTCCAGAGCGCGGCGTTGATTGGTGCTCATATTGGAATGCACAACACTCAGTCATCGCCAGCCCAATTAACAGATGGGCCAGTCTGGCTATGTGAGCCACCGCTGGAGCCATATGGCCCCACATAGATTTGTCAGAGTGAAAACACAGATATGCAATTAGTGTCGGACCCCACACAGTAAGGTCTACCGAGCCCCTTTGTTGGCTGCTTAGCATTCAGATAAGATCAAAGAAGATTTGCCAGACTCTGGGCTTAGTCCAGAGTCAATATCTGAACCACACCATCAATTTCACTTGTTTTAATTTATTAGACTGGAAGGGCGAATTCTGTTCAGAATGGAAAATTGGAAGAAAGTGAAAGGCCGTGTTATTTTTATTGGTTCTCGGTAGGGGTGTGCTTGACTAGAATCTTGCATGGATGAATCTCATTCGTCAGGCCAGACCCATCCTCAACTGATCGTCGAATCATATATTTTTGAATACGTGACTCAATGTCTCGTTTTCAAGGTATTACACAATATGGCTCCTCCACCTCCATACTTACATCACATTAAAAACTAGCCAAACTACTAGAGGAGTCTAACTCCTAGAAGACAAAGTAGTTTTGGCCAATCTGCTTTTTCTGTCAGAGCCTCTCAGGATTGGAATAACCACAACATAACCACAACACACAAGAAACTGTGCCAATTACCATTCCTTCTCCACAACATTAAGAGCCTGGTTTATTAGAAATCAAACTTGTGAAAGTTAGAATAGTGAGGTGTCAGTGTAAGAGCTGCTCTGCTTATCATAGGCTCTGTACATAATATACACACACTTCACCTGGACTAACATTGTATTGTCATGCTATTTGCTTATTTGTTGATCGTTATCATGCTATTGTTGATTTTGTCATCATAAAGAGCTGTCTTTCTTGTCTCTATGTAGTGCAGGCTCTGTTTATCTGCATATTTCCACTGCTTTTATCTGCTTTTATGTATTTTTAATGCTTCTATTCTTAATGTTTGTGGTTTCAACTATTGCCTGCCCGGGGACTACAGATGAAAATTAGCCTTTTGGCTAACTCTGCTAGCATATTTTCTGAAATGTTATTAATATGCAGTGTCCCTGTCAAATAAAGTCATAAAAGTAAAAAAAAAGAAAGAAAGTAAAGTAAATGATGCCTCAATGATCAGGTGAGGCTGCTAAATGACCAAACCAACAAATTCACTTCACAATATGATGACAATGTGTGCATCCGTTCATGTCAACATCTGCATTCAATTGGACAGAAAATATAGGCTATTATTAGCCTAATATACTATAATATAGGCTAATATACTATACCATAATTAATATAATACATGTATGAAATCAAACAGTTGCCGGTTAGCACAGCAGAGCTCCGTTCTGTCTGATTATGGCATGGTATTCACATACGGTCATGACCAAAACCCCATCGATGAAGAGAACGTAGTCGCCTATATGCCAATGATGCGTTTCAGCATGGAGAATAAATGCGGTACCATTTAGCAGAACAGCGAAAATGCACTACTGAGTACCGAGAGAATAATTTTCACCAGCGAGAGTATGATATGACAGCTGCTTTTGACACACTTTGCATTTGGCTTTTTTTTGGATAATCTCTAATGGTTTTGAAATGCTGCCAAACTATATCAATTTTTTCCTGACATTGTGTAACCTACTACACTAATGGCCGAGAATGTGCTGCTCTACTTCGAAAAGAAAATGATTGGATAGTGTCACTGCCATTACACAAAGGGGTTATCAAACAAACAATAAGGAGTCAATCCCCTACCCCCACAAAAAATTATATAACATAACTTTTCCTTGTCGTAGCTAAGCAATGCTGTGGTATCACTCATTTAGCACCCCATTAATGTCTTTCTGTCAAAGATTCAAATAATTTAAGATTTGTTCTAGATTATATGTACTGTAGTTGGTTATGTACTGTAGTACAAATATAGTGTGCCATCATGTGCAATCATGTCAAAGGTACACTGAAAATGTAATGCTGGCAAACTTACTCACAGGAGAAAAACTTCACAACACCATAGCACAGAATCTTCTAGTTTTTCAGAGGCTTGACACTATATTCAGTTGGGTGATGTGTGGGGGGGCTTTGGGAAGTGGGGACTGTGCATTTCATGTTTCTTACAATAGGGGTGGTTGCCACAATCATCTGGTAATATGCTGCCCCCTATTTTGTGGGAGACTAAGTTGACAGTTGGCCAAACCTTACACATTGCACCTTTAAAGGCAGCGTTGTCTGACTACTAAATCAATGCTGTTACATGAGCTGTGTTTTTTAGAGGGGTATTTGGTGTAATAATTTGCAATGGATGCTACTCCTTGCATGCACTGTCTGGATTGTACAAGACACAAGCCCTCAGAGCTGTTCTGGAGAAAGTAAAAAATAGCAATGACACCACTTCACTGTAACAACAGGTTTTTTTTCATTCAATAACCATGGCTTCAATAGATGCCAGTTGAACTGAACCTCTGTGTGGGAGGATGCAGCACCTTACCTTATAATATGTAGAGCACTTTGGTGATATGCTGTGTAGGTCTGTGATTATGGTGAGGAGTTCTGTTGTTGTTGGTCGTTGGTACTGTAGTTGTGTATCTATCAAATGGTATGGGGAGGGTTAAAACATGTAGGAGTATGGGTAAATAAGCAATCACAATGCTACAATTATTACTGTGGAGTGTGTGTGGCTGGTGGCTGGTTTAAGTAGCCCCACTTGCCCCAAGTTAGAGTCTGGGGCTGCACACCTGTGATGCATTGACTAATCAGTGCACACAGGTTAAACCAGCCATCACCACACACTCAAGAGAGCGCTAGCACGCTAGCTTTGTTCCACCTGTTCTGTCCATGCAACTTCAAACTCTGAAATAACCCATATTATTCACCACCATTCTGTGTCCTGCTGTTTGAAGGATCCCTGGAGAATCCACTAATGTGGCATGTGGCAGGAGGAACTGCTACACTGGCACCTGAACATGGACCCTCCAAGACAAGAAAGGGACACATAGGCCTTCCAGTACCCTGGCCTCAGGGCAGCCATGGTCGTCGGTGGAGCCCAGCAGAGGACGGCACAGCAACCACTACAGACAACCGTTAAAGGCAATTGCCTGTTGCTAGCCACCCCTGCAATCAGTCTGGAGCAGCCCAAGACCCAGCCAAAGTTAAGGACTAATTACGGTAGGTCATGGTTAACCTTGTTAAGCTAGATTCCCAAAATCTCCCTCTCCATGGCCTTTTCACTCCAGCTCCCCCAAACGGCAACTTTTCTTCATCAAGTCTTCATTTTTCCAGTTTGGTCCACGTGTTCCTACTACTGTAGTGGACAGGAGTGGGATCTGCTGGGGTCTTATCTGCTGTCATAGTGGACCCTCTACCAACCCTCTGTGTGGCTACCTCATCCACCACAGTACAGTAATACCACACCCTATAAAAAACAATTGCAGCTGAAAGAAGAAGAAGAAGACATGTTATAAGAATGAAAGAATTTAATGGAATACACAATTGTAAGATCTAGCCTACTGGTGCCTTAATGATGGGACAGTGATATTGATAAGCCTTTTCACTAAATTACACATTCACACAGCCTGTATCTTTTTTGCCAACTTTCCTTCCTGCCTTTGGCAGAAGCAACTGTTATTTTTAGCATGGATTTTATTTTAAAATTCTTCATATTTGTTTAATATTCTACAGTCTGCCCTTCTTGGGTAAAATATGTGGCTTTGGTAGCTTGTCCATGTTTACATTGGGCATATGGTCTGCAACCAATCTCGTCCCTTTTACACGAACACGCTCATAGCTAGATTGTAAAAACCTGGGTTGACATAACAACTTGATAACTACCGTCATGACCACTAATGTGCAATTTAATTTGTTAGGTTTAGTGAAGCCAGCTAATGAAAAGAGAGCCAGGGTATGTTGAACTTGCTTCATAGTATAGGCCGAGGTCTATAAACGGTGAACATTCACTTCCCCAGCCACAAGTGTTCTTCTGTAGCTGGATACAGAAGATACTGATTGTATCATCCAAAGCCAACGTTCTACCACCGGCTTTAGCCTAGACCTTCAAAGATGCATTGTTCAGTGGCTAGTGATAAAACAGCTCAGTGTGGTTGGATCGAGACAGAGATTAAATGGACCCTATTTTGTCATGTTGTGACAAAATTGTCACGTTGACTACCCTCTAGTGACATCACAAGTGATGTGATGTCGAGCGACATCACAACCTAGATGTATGATGACTAGATCAGGCTACCCAGTGGACTGACCAACTGGTAGGCTTATCTATCCATCATGGACAATCCCACTTGTGATGTCACTAGAGGGTGGTGGAAAGTAACTAAGTACTGTACTTTACTTGTTGCTTGTACTTTTCTTGAGTATTTCTATTTTCTGCTACTTTATACTTCTACTCCACTATATCTCAAATATTGTACTTTTAACTCTACTACATGTATTTGACCTTTAGTTACTAGTTACTTTGCAGATTGAATTTAACAATACAAAATATTATCAATAAATAAATTATGATATTATTATATCAGTAAGGCTTGGTTCCCAGGGGGAAATCACAAGCTACCCAGTAGTAGGTAAAGTAATATATAAAATATAAAGACAATTTAATTTTACATGAATTTAATTTTACATGAATGCATCAATAATTATAATCAAATAATATAATATTGATTATTCTGAAATATGCAATTTTGCATAAAGAGTACTTTTACTTTTGGTACTTTAAGTATATTTTTTGATGCTAATACTTTTGTACTTATACTTAAGTAACATTTTCAATGCAGGACTTTTACTTGTAACAGAGTATTTCCACAGTGTGGTATTACTACACTTAATAAATCTTCTACTATTAATAAATCTTCCACCAGTGAAAATAGGGACCCTTTAATATATTTTGTCTGCAGTTTTTAAGGTTTGTCATTGTGGGGCTTTGCAAAGCGGCAACATCAACTTATACTATTATGACCTAATTATACTTGTTTATGTTTTACACTTTGGTAATATCATATTTTATCAACCAAGTCAGTAGACATAGTAGTTGTTGTCCAACAGCTATGACTGCTATGTGTTATGTCTTATTGTTGCACACTTCCTATGAATCTTCCGCAAGCAAACAAACCATTGTCAGTCTTCACCAGTCAAATTGTCAACAACCATTCTTTTTCAGAGTGCGGTCTTCAGCTTGACACTGCTATTTTTAAATAGAATCTAGAAGGTTCACAAGCAGAGTTCAGTTCTCAGCCTAAGAGGAATGTCAAGTACGATATAATTAACATGTATGTGGCATCTTTTTTTTCCAAGCCTGATCTGAACAATGCATACAAAACATCAAAATTGATGGGCCGCTATCTGAGACCAGACAGCTCAGACAACAGCCATGGAGTCGCCGCATTCTCTATGAACGCTGTATTCTGGAAGGTTGTTCATCATGAACCACAATGCGTTGCTTGTCATTTCCTTCTCCCCTCTGTGTACATAGTTTTGTTGTGATTATACTGCAGGCCAAAGGGATGCTCTTGTATTTGTGAATGTGTAAATGTTCAACTCAGGCCATTAAAGGTGCTGTAGGTAAGATTTAAGAGCTATTATTTGTGTGTGCATTGTTAGAAATCCCATAGCCATCCGTCAGCTATTAGTGAATGAAATGCGCTGTGAGAATATATATTGGTTCGAGTTGATGTTACCCATTTTGCCTCAGAGACAGAGAGCATCTACAACACCTGCAGGCGTTTTTCCCACTATTTCCCTAATGTGGATAGATAGAGATAAGGTTGAAAATCGGCTTATTCTTTAAACGCAACATTAATCAATGGCGGAGGAACGTAGAGTAGGAAGAAGCAGAGAGGGAGCGGACCTTTTTTCACAACCTCAAAAAGCTGTCTTCTGCTCTTATCGGCTCTCTCTCTTCACAACTCTACAGCACTTTGTTTCATGACCACGACCCTGTCCCTGTCTCTGTTATTTACATTTAGAGCATTTGGCAGACGCTTTTATCCAAAGCGACTTACAAAAAACTAACACATTTGTCGAAAGAGGGAGACAACAATATATCGCTGAAGGTATAGTACAATTAGAACAGGACAAGTTACTAAGCATTCCTGGTTGCCAGGTCAATAGAACAAGTTTACAAGCTTACAGTTGCTAGGTTGACTCCTTACTGTACAACAGCAGGTAGCCAGGATAAGATGCTACACAAGCTAAGTTATATTTCAAGTGCCGGGACATACCAGCATACAAGATCCTACAAAGTGCCAGGACATACAAACATGGAAGTGCTAAGGATCCAGGAGGGGTGGGATTCAAGTATTGAATCCCCCCACTGTGTTTCCTTGTTTACCTCCCCACCAGGGCATCATTCCCTCATTGGCTCCTCCTATATAGATGTTGTCACTCGTTCCATGTCAGTTCGTTGTCTA
>OMKP01079640.1:0-21992 GCA_900302375.1 Bathygadus melanobranchus
AGAGCATTTGGCAGACGCTTTTATCCAAAGCGACTTACAAAAAAGTAACACATTTGTCAAAAGAGGGAGACAACAATATATCGCTGAAGGTAGACTGCAATTAGAAGTTACAAGCATTCCTGGTTGCCAGGTCAATAGAGCAAGTTTACAAACTTACAGTTGCTAGGTTGGCTCCTTACTGTACAACAGCAGGTAGCCAGGATAAGGTGCTACACAAGCTAAGTTATATTTCAAGTGCCGGGACATACCAGCGTACAAGATCCTACAAAGAGCCAAGGCATACAAATATGGAAGTGCTAAGGATCCAGGAGGGGTGCGGTTAAAGTTGATCGGGTAGGGGGGAGAGGGTTGGGGAGGAAAGGTGGGCAGGAGGTGAAGCTATTCAGAGTCCAAGTGGACTCTGAATAGGTCAAATAAGTACACACAAGGTATCTTTGTAAGTGAGGATGCCCACTAAATATGTGCTTAATGTGTCCAAGTGGTTCGCACAACAAGGTTGGCCTCATTGTTATTCTCTGACATTTCTCCAAGCCCCCTCGGAGCCGTTGCTTATTTGAGTCATGCTGGCTGAAATGAGGATTTAAGCATTATGGAATTCAGAAACCTTATCAGGTCCACCCCATCTCTTGGTAGAAAGGCCTGTTATCATTTTGTATGGTGGAAGTAAACCCATACCATCAACAACATACTATACATATTATATAAGGTTATTGCTAAATTGGTATATGTTGAAAAACATTTGATTATAAATTAATTGAGAGATGGGATTGGGATATGAATGATGAATAATGAATGAGTAATCATAGTACTCATTTGTAACTTGATAACATTACTGGAAAGTGCTTTCAGCTACATTTCTAGGTTGACCAGCTAGTGAAACCTCATCAAACTAGGAATGTATATTAAACTATATTGAAATGTGAAGGGAGATTGGTAGCAGGTAGATATAAACAATGCTGCATAGAATAGCATCTTCTCTACACCGATCCTCAGATCTTTATCTACAATGGTGTGAAAACATAAAAACATCTCTAGAATAACGCCTGTGCTGAAGAAACGGATCCATGGATTGAATTCAAGTGTGTGATAAATGAAGAGGCGTCAGATCTTCTCAAAAGAGCTTCAAAGAGAGAGAGAGAGAGAGATTTATGGAAACATCAGGAGGAATGGAGTTCCAGAACACTTAGGAACATTAACAGGGAATAGAGGAGAAACGATGACCAGGTGAGGACAGAGTCAAACCCCCTTAGCGACCAGTGCCAATGGGATGACAGAACAACTTCCAGAGACAGACAGAAAGACTGAAAAGAACGTTCCAGGAAAAAGCAGCCAGAAATAGAGAAAGAGTTTTGATCGCTTACATTCTAAGTGGATATGACGCTCAAAGAGAGAAAGCCACAAGAACCGTGGAAACTATTTCCTGTCGGCTCCCACGTCTTCTGGTTAAATCATTTAGGAAGCTCTTCATCATACTTCCTGTCCCAGAGGGGCCAATATTTACCACACATTGGACATTAGTAGTCATAGAAATGGCAGAGTAGAAGGCATCTAAAGTCAGCAGACGTGACTTCCTGAGGCGGAAGTCGCTGAAAATATTCAGAGAATATTCCCAGTGTGTCTGTTGAATACAACAGTTCCTACAAGTGTAGTCAGTAGAGCCCATAGTTAGAAGAGTTCAAATTGAATCCCCCCAAACCCTTCAACATGCTATTGTAACCCACACACCTTACACAGCCAGAGAAACCGTTCAGCCTTGACACTGATTTTAGACCGACTGAATTTACTTAACCCCTCTTCTCAGACGTTTTAGATGAGGTACTATTAAACTGAAAGACATGGTGTTGCCCTCAGCTAATTAAGCTGACCTATACAGCCAAAGAATTCTATTGTCTGAACATAATTTGCTAAATCATTTTGTGGAATCTATCTGTGTCAGAACCAGTCATTCTAAATGCTAGTGTGTGTGTGTGTGTGTTTCATGCACGCCAAATGAAATATAAATATATCTTGTATCAATATGTAATAATATATTGTAATATTATATAATACTCATAATAAATTAGTTTTTTATTGAAATTATTTTTTGATTAAAGATGGATTTGGTGGACAATCTGGTGGACATGTGGGGAAAGACAACTAAAGACACAAGCAGAAACACACACACATAGAGAGGGACAGGGACAGGGGCGTGGTCATGACAGTTCAATTTACCTAACTTACTGTAACCTTATTTGCCATTGCCTTATTTGTCATTCCTGAACTAGTTGTCAATGAGCTGTTGTCATTTGCTATTTACCGATACAAAGAATATTTTTCTCAACGGTTTCTAAAAATGACCTGGCCAGAGGCTGGAAAATAGTCGATAACAACTGGATTGAGTACTATCTCATCCAGTTGACTGGTTCCCTGTTATCATCATACGACAGGAAGACATGAACACACACCGCTGTCCATGAGAGAGGGATCGTGTTTTCTACATGTGAGAAAACCTGATTCATAGACATGATGATCCAGCCATGTGTCCGGGATGCTGTGTAGAGGGCACTGATCCTGCTGCTCATCTGACAGCCTTATTGATCGTCTAGGATGGGCCCCTCTTGCATATACATTTTTCCTCATCTTGTCAAGGTCCTCGAGGGCCAACCAAGTGTCTTTGGTGATGAGAAATGTAGCCAAAAGCCCACACTGTGTGAAGGACAAAAACAATTTTGGGCCCAGATGTGTAATAAATGGGACTAATGTCTTTGCCACTGAGATGGCGTGTGTTTGACTGAGTAGTGTGTGTGTGTGTGTGTGTGTGTGTGTGTTTGTGGGTGTGTGTGGGTGGCCCCCACACAAATGATAAATCTCTTGCCCCGGAATAAACCCAGAGAAGCACAAAAAGTGAACTAGTGGACGGCAAATGTAGAAATGGGCACCGTGAAAATAACCTGGATCAATAACATTGACTTAGCTGAACATGCACACCGCAATACATGCTCTGGAAAGCAACACAAAAATATTTGTATTTTGTTTAGTTTTTCTATTTCACAAACACTGCTTCATTCATCAACTTGTCCACCAAGCCCAGTATACGCTTGGAGACACAATACAAAGAAGCACATTAAATACTACAGTACCTTATGCATTCAACTGCATCCTATTGTTTAGAACTTAATTAACAGTGCAGTCTTATGTAGCGTTCTGCATGCTGAAGAGGAGCTTGTTAAATGGGCTGCTTTGGTCTAACTAGGATCTCATGAACTCTGTAATATGTTATCAATTAAATGACTCGGCATCAACAACTGTGACAAAACAAGTGCAAATATGCCTTGTAAGGTGATATGCTCAAATACCTCTCACCAACATTATTACATAAGAGATGTGTGTGCTAAATTGTGCTAAAGCGTATTTGGAAATATATATTGTATACTTTAATATGCTATAATACAATGCATACGCTGCCAAACACAAGTTGTCTCTGTGTTTGATTCTGATGGATGTTCGATCGGTTAGTAGTTCAGTAATGTAGCATCAGCATAGTCCTTAATAAATGAGAAGGATATATCTATAAGCCAAAATCAAAATCATCACAGGACAAACAACAAATTGTTTTGTAATTAGCTTCAGAGTATTGATTCTGCTTTTCCATCTTTTATGGAGATCAATGGAGCCTGGCAGCATTTTTCATTTATTCTTTTCAGATTTTCACCCCACCACCACCCTTTTAGCTCAATTTCAATATGCCAGAACAAAGTTATTTAACAGAGGGGAAAGGATCAGTCTGTCAGGAGCAATGCATACGAAACTATGAGGCTAGGTTGGAGTCAGACTGGAAATGACACACTCATTACAGCCCTCGAACCTACTGAGCTGGATGGCACCCCAGATTTCATCCACGTCACGATTCCTCCGAGCAATAACTCTGCAATGCCTCAAATCTCTTGCGAGAAAGGCATTTCTGAAGAAGCTCCCCTTTAGATGAATGCCTCACTGGTGGGAGCATGGGTGAAGATAGAGGGAGTGCCTGGGTGTACCCATCAAATGCTTGCCTTCCAGGCATTTTGAAGTAGCAGTCATCTTTAAAAACACTCTGCTTTCAATTCTGTATCAATTGCAGGCTGGTTCTGGTGACAGCTTGCCATTGAAGGGCGAGGTTTTTAGTGCCTACCCACAGAGATGAAGTTATGCATTTATGATTCTCCAAGAAACCAAAGCAGAGGTTATTTTTTTAATTTATTTATTTCATCAGTTTTGCATTACTCTACTAATCTGGGCCATCACTCTACTCTCAACCCTTCTCAGAAATATATTATTGATGTTGCTCTTCTTTCCATGTACAAAACGCAGAGAACCAATCGTTTAACGGTTCACCTACGTTATAAGCCACCCATTCGTGGGCATTTTGAGTGGGTCGCAGAGTATATGCCAAACTTGAATCTTTAGAAAAAAAAGCCCATGAATTAACTAATGTTTCAATGTTAATTAATGTTTCAATGGCTTACTATTTCATTGGGTTTAGCCCCAGTTGTTGCAGCTTTTTGTTTGCTCAATGTTTTAAACAGTACATAAAGGCATTGTTGATGACTGCAGTATTGGTAAATACATCTTTTTGGGTTGTGACTTAATGACCAATGACACGTGTGGGCCCTGAGGGGGGACCAGTTGAGACCAGTTATAAGCCAGGTTTTCATTTTAGCATAGCAGGTGAGAAAGAGGTGATCAATGCTAAGCTATTATTGCTTCACAGATAGCATTTGCATTTACATTCGGACATTTGCAGATATTTCTAAATGCTGTCGAATAACATGTGAATGTTAAACTTTGCATGATGGTGGATGACGATTTCACATTAAGCAGTACACCGTATTGCATATTGCATGTTGTGTGTGACGGCTGTGTCTGCAATCACTATGAGCCTTCACTCTGCAGCATCAGAGTGTATAGTTGGTCAAATAAGGATGCCTATTCAGAAACAAATAACAAAGCAGTAGTAATATACATATGCCTGTATTCCTGGAATATTTTTTTATGTTGACATGTCACTGAGGTCAGTTCTGAATCCAAGTATGGAAATGTACCCAGCATTGTCAACAATGTATATCGGGCCAGGGCTTGAGCCAACTAAGCAAATAGCTAAATTAAATAGAATTTCAACATCTCTCTCACCATTACACTGGTGCCTTTATATACCCCAAAAACAAATATTTTGACTGCTTTTCTTGGTTTTAGAAGGTTCCTGTCTTCATGCTATTAATTCATTGTAGGCTACACTTTAAAACAATTAAAATATCCCAACCTTATATTTGGCTAACACAGAAAAATAAACCGTGGTTTGTTTCTGTCTGGAATAACAATTATTTGAGAATGTTGGAAGCCTTGTGGGGATCATCGGAGGCTACAATTCACCACTTAACCACTTGGACATGGAATGGGAAAATAGAGATGCAAGAACCAGAGCAGTCATATAAAACTATGAGATCATTCATTCAGTTCTATGCTTCTGCCTGCATGCAATGACAATATTATTTCAGGTGTGTTATACATTTGCAAAACAATTACTTGCTTTTACTCAAAATCCAACTGTATTTTGTGTTACCCAGTTATGTATAAATAATAAGAAATAGTAGTTTCAATAAGAAAAAAACGATATGTTTGTATGTTGGGAACTATACTGGTAGAAGACATGAAATGAAAGCACAGTGAATCAAGCAGTTCAAGATGCTGACTTTAGACATTCAACCTCACACATGATACAACAGTACGTCCACGACAGTGTCTCTAGTGTTTAGACATAGACTTTCATGATAACTGCTTTAGCAGTTCAAGAGTTATGTGGTAAGTGTGCCATTCAAATAGTTTTTCTCACTCACTGGGACTCATTACAACGTAACTTGAGGCCTTTTTCATGTATCAGTTACTCTTTTGTTGCACAAATATGAAGCTCAATTTGGTTTTGAACCAGGAACCTTTTTAACATGTGTAACCTGTGTAATGGTGGAGCCTTTTAGTTAACAGCAACAATATGCAGGAACAAGCAATTGATACAATCAAATGCAGACAGATGAATTGGAAATTGTCCTTTGGGTAGGACAGCGAGAGTTCATTCGGCAATCAGCTGCCTTGCTCAAATTCTTTATTCACTGTGAACATCACGTAGGCCAAGGCGGTATCACATTCAGCATTGCTCAGGACAAGACAAGAACATTATGTTATACAGACACAATGTGTGGCTTTTATTTCTTGTAATTGTTACTAAAAACAGTTGATCATCATCTCATGGAAAAGGCAATTCTGCTCCGGAGCCCTCAGTTCCAATTGGCTATAGATATCCAATGTCTTTTCAGGCACCATGGGTTGCTAGGCTACGAAACTTTCATGTACGTGAATCACCGTGGTTGTGATGAGATTTGTGCAAGCCTGACACATGAGTGTTTTGCATCATCTACACACACTATGCACTTCACAAATACTTGGGAGGCACAAGAGTGGGAAATCGAATGAGGAAAGCCGAATGGCCTGGTCGAGGAATCACACACACAGTAAGCTCGGGAAGAGATTGGACACCTGGAGGAGAGCTGATATTGAATACTCTTATGTACACTTCTGATGGGAAATGTGACATATTCTCTGGGGTTTACACAGTCACATGGTGTGGGTAATCTCTTGTTTTCAGACGTCATTGCGGGAGTTTTACTATGGCGGCCCGGTGGCAAACCGTTAAATCAATGAATTGCTAGGGAAAAGAAGCAACCAATGCAATCTCTTACCACCTTTGCATTTTGCGTTTCCCCATAAATGTTGTTTATCCCTTATAGTTACTTGGTGTTTTCGTAACAATATACAAATACAAATTACATTAGAAATATTGTGCGTGCGCAGTGTGTGTGCAATCTGTCGCGTGTGTGTATGTGTGTGGGTGCGTATAATTGAGCTTCATTATACAGTCCCTCTGTAAGCAGCATCTTAGCCATTCCTTTGTAACTGTTAAGTCGACACTGTGCAGCTAGCGCTTCAGCGGCCGCGTTGTGTTTCATGCACGTTCATGCGCGTTCAAAAGATATTCATCGGTCAACATATAGGCCTATTAGATGCCTGTGATGTTTTTCACGGAATAGACGCCAGACACAGACAACCCAATACAGAGTAGAGAGAGAGAGAGAGAGAGAAAGAATGAGAGTGAGAGAGAGGGCGAGAGTGGAGCATTAGTATTTTTGGTCCGTAAATGGCCCAAAACACTTAATGATGTGGGACTGGAATACTTGTTGGCACATATTATAATCCTCTTGTAATGAGAATTCACTAGATAGCCTTGGCTTTGTTTATGCACCATCATCTCTCCAATAGCTTAGCAGCCAAAATAACATCAAACAAACATAGAGGAGACAAGCAGTACAGGCCAGAGGGAGGAGAGGAAATCATTGACCCCAATAAAGTACTGAACAAATTTGAGCTTATTTATGAACTTTTTTAATAATTAAAGTGAATGTTTAGTTTAATTTAGTTCTACAATATATAATGTGTACAGCGGCGGCAGCAAACACCTTTTTCCAATGTGATTTGGGTCATTTTACTCATATAAATTGATTTTAAAAAAGGTCCTCACCAGAAAAAAGCAACCACTGAATTGTTATATATTCAGTACAGATTTGGCTAACAGGAAATCACTCAAACTTTGCAACATTGTCTCAACAGAATTTGATTAATGCATTTTAGGGAAGGAAAAGCAAATAGCTAAATTAAATTGAATTCTCTCTCACCATTACACTGGTACCTTTATATACCCAAAAATAACTATTTTTACTGCTTTTCTTGGTTTATGTCTTCATACTATAAATTCATAGTAGGATACACTTTAAAAAATGTAAAGTATCCCAACCTTATATTTGCCAAACACAGAAAAAGAAACTGTGGTTTCTCAAACTTTGCGACATTACCTCACCAGATTTTGATAAATTAGTAGTGGATTAACATAATTCACCCACGGAACGATGGTTTGGGAGAATGGTTCCGCACGGACTGTTAAGTGTGCGGGACCACCGCAAGTATTCATGCATTCCGTACCTGTTGCCTGAAGTTCTAGTTGTGTTAGCTGTTGCCTTAAGTTAATGTCTATTAAACGCCTAGCATTGGCTTTTGATACCCCGCCTCTGACTCCCGTCTCTCGGCACTACATTGGTGACCCCGACGTCAGTTTCGCTGAATATATTAGTATATTACATATATTACATAATGCCAACTTACATTTGTATGTTATTTTGGAATTGTAAGTATAGATTATAGAAACCAGGCCAATCTATTGTGAATATAGTTAATAATCAAATTGAATGGATGACCTTTCATAACAAATAACATTCAACATTGATCAAACACACACACACATACATATATACATACATACAATTTACATCACTTTTACAAGTTTTTATCTATTTTTTACTCCTCTTCAAGCACAGCGTAAAAACCAAAACAAAAAGCACGTGGTAACCTTCGGCTTGCCGTAGAATCCTCCGCCATAGCGTTGACAGGTCTTGTTGCTAACAACTGGCTATCCTAGTAACCCATTCACCCGAATATATGAGAGAAATGTACCGCACACGCCTCCGTTGACGTCCTTGAAAACCACCACATGAAAAGTAAGTGTAAATACAGATGACGCAGACGACAATTGTTCCCATAGTTCATTTATTGTGTAACGCTAAACACATGATTAACGAGTTAGCTTGTGCTGATTATAATGCACAAGGAAGTTGTCGCAAACTTCGTGACAATGGCGTTTCCCTCTCTAAACACGTCCTGTTTCGGATCGGAGTGCGCTCGTTTAAACCGTGAAGCGAAATGAAACAGCGTTTATGACTGAGTTAGCTCTGGTCAGTGCAGTTAGCCCAACCCTTCAAAAAGTGTTCTGTTAGCGGGGCTGTTAGCTGACGCCGAGTCACACCGGGGTGGATGTGCACCGTGAACTTTAAATAAATAAAGTGAGCGCGTATTTGATACGAGAGAGTTATTCTGGTCACCAAGTGAATGCGTCGGTTTATTTTAACTTAACTGTGAGTCCACAGCTAGCATGTGGTAGCTCATCCCCTCCTTTGTGTTTCTCCTGTTGGCTGTTTCTGTGTAACGCACAGATGGCGCAGAAGAGACTATCCATCTCTCCAGCACTTTTTGTTCACATTCGGAATCGTTTTTTGTAATAATAAATTGTGACGATATAGTGAATTCAGAGCGCTTCTGCGTGTTTTATGTTTCTAACAGCATAGTATATCGTTGACTGACTTGTATTGCTTTTTATGTTGTTGTAGCTACTACACTGTATTCCCGTCCAGATCTATTTCCCCCTATGGGCTCCCACACCCCGCTGCCAACGAAATCGCTCAAATAAACAGAACACTGTTGAATAATATATAACAATTTATTAACACGAATAATCAAAGATACAAACACGTGTGAATGTCTACGATTGATTTGGTAAATACCCCGAAGGCAGCGGGGTATGGAAGGCCATAGGGGGAAACATGGTCACAAATAGTGTACTGACAGTCTTTAAAGTGGGTGTTTTTATTAAGTAATACTCCCTTCTAAAAAACATAGCTTTTTACTTGCATATTTAGGCAATGAAAGATGCACTCTCTTTGCTATAATGCTGCGCAATATTACAATGATCAAAACTTGTAATATATAGGGAATGTTTTAGCCTCTCTTTTTACTATCCATAATATATCTAGCGTGTATCAGTTCCATGCCTGTAAGTGTATTGTTGATCATTTTAACAGTTGTACTGGGTTTATTATAAGACATAGAGCTAAGAGCATGCAGTCTGACTTGGTGTCAATTCCATGCTAAAAATAAAGCAAAAAATATGAATAACTTGTCTTACTTGGTTTAGGCCTACATTAAATGTATGTTAAAAAACAAACACAACGTTGACCCCTTGATTTGCCACCAGTGAACAATGGCGATAACCCACCACTATAGACTGGAAATAATAGGGCCTATCATTATGGCACTGCTCTATATGAAACATGAGCTTTTGATGAGAATGCTGGCCAGTTTACGACTCAACAGAAACACAGAGGATCATTACCCCAAGCAGCCACTCCAGTGACAATTGTTTGCAGTAAGGCTCATGAACATGTTATTTTTCCCACTGAGAGATTTGAGGGATTATTGAGTTATTAACGCTAACCTTTTGCTTGTGATATATTGGCTGTCAAAGAGGTCGCGAGAACTAAGTCCAGTAATGAGCTAAAACGTGCCTCCACAGGTATTATCCTGAATTTGGACTGTGTTTTGCGATCCACAGCACCACAGTCAAGGTTAATCCTCTCGTTGATTAAAAACCTAATGGTTTTTATTCTGGCTCATGCTGCTCTAATGGTGTCAAAAACGATAACCATAATCTGGGCACGGGACATTTGGGTAGTTTTCAGTTTATGTTCATGTTTGGAATACTTAGACTAAATGAAGCGGACCTAATATTGATATTGGGAGTGGTATCACTGACACAGATGTGAAAATGGTCACATCATTCCGACCATTAGAGCTTTTATGACCTCTAGTCGCTCAGTCTTGTCAGAATGGCGAGGGACTTGAATATACCTCCTCAGCAACACATTTGATTCACCCATTACCTATATTACCCGGTACACACCTCAACAAAACTGAGGTATATAACTGAACTGTGCGTGTTTTGTACAGTGACAACCATCTCACACAACCAACTATTCCTTAAAGTGTTTTTGTCTGCTGATTTTTGCTGATGCTACTACATAGCATTGATGCATAATCTAAATGTAATATTTTGTAAGATACATTTATAAACTTTAATATAAAAACAATATATATTAGCTTTATTCATCTTCAATCAATTATTTCTTGGCACAGAAGCCAGTTGTAAAACTCTAATGGGCAATAATATTTCATTCACGATTCATACAAATCTTTGTTTTAGGCCTATGTATTGTTTATTCTTGTTTCTCCCCAAACCCTGACTCCTCTTATGTCATGGAATTCAGTGTGGTTTGTAACTGTAGTGCTTGATGTGCCATATCTGGTGTCCATATCTGTCAGGTCAGCAAGTTGTGCTTCATTAAGCTGTCTGGTCCAGCACCCATGTAGTTTTATGATCTTGCTCTACACAAACAAGGCTGCCATCCATGTAGGTGTCACCTATTCTACTGTGCTGTTGACATATTTGAATCTTACAGGATAAACTATAGTTCTGCATACCGCCAGAATTAGTTCTCTTTTCGCCATTAATTCAGTGACATCGGGATCTTAAGCTATTATGTGAAGACGGTGTTTGTGTTGTATAATGTTGTGTGTGGAAGTGTTGTATGAAAATATTTTTAAACCTCCTCAGATATCAGTCTTATCTTTGATCTGCTCTTGTTTTTATTGTTTTAGTCAGAAATGAACCGGATATGTATCTTGCCCATGCCCAGGGCAAAATAATTCCAGAAGGCCCCATCCCTCCCCACTCCCAGTTCAGACTGGGCATAGAGCGCTTAATGGCCATAATGGACACACATTCCAGTTGTGGATGTGCAAAAGCAAGAGCCAAGTTCAGGTCTTTTGATCAGAGGTACCCCACTCAACAAAAACTAGCGTAGCAGCCTCAGACATCTTAGTCAACTGATTTCTCGTTTTCTTGGAGATGGTTAAGTTTAGGTATACAAATTAGATGTTTAAATGTAGGTATTGGTTATTTAAGTTAATTTGTAGATGCTTGGCCAGTAATGGTCAGGGTAAGGATCACAGTGGTGCCACTGAGACCCTGTTCAGGGCCACATCTAGCAAGGAAAGAATGCCAGCAGCTGTTTAGTGTTGAACTGCCAAAGTCCTTAAAATCAATTCTCTGGGTCAGTTGGTGTTCTATGGAGACCATTGCCAAACAGTTTAGCCTCTCCTGGCACATAGTTGAGCGCAATAGGTGTCCGTAGGCTAAAAGTTTGCTGTGTGTTTTGCTATAGCAAAACACACAGCAAGCTCTCCACAATTGCTCTACATCTCTATACTATGTATGAGATTAAGCAGCTTGTCTCCCTGAGAGGACAGTGGCTATAATATAGGCTAATAGTTGTGCTTTAAAGCAAATATCTATAATTATTGGGTGGGATAAGGCAGGAGGCCACCAGACTTTTGATTGCTTGACTAGCTGTAAAAACCATGCTTTCGGACCACATGCTTTAGCCCCAGTAATGTAGATGAGGCTGTGGGTCTGGAGCTGCATCTCCCATCACTTTTTATATTTAGTTAAAATAACCTGACTGTAAAGTGCTGGTCAGACCAAACATGTTTTATATAATTTTTTTGAGTACATGTGAAAATTGTTACCCTTTACTCAATTGTAGAAATGTTAGTTTACCCGGCCCAGGTTCTAGGCCAACCTAGTACCCGGTTGACTGCCCCTTGTCAGCTAGCCTTTCAACTTAGCCTGAATAGAAGAGCACTGGGTTTACATTGGCATTCAAAAACCAATTCCTTCCTGAGACAGAGTAGCTCATACAATAAGCAGGATTTCCTGCTTATTGTATGAGGTTGCGCTTTTGGAAAATATGAATAATTCTGATTGTTGCTATGATCATCAAGGAACAAGTAGGCATTAGGCATCTTGTTTAAGGAACATTGGAGATTGAACCTTTTTGCTGGGAGTGGAACACCCTAGCCACTAAACTATCCTGCCCCCTACATTTTTGGTTAAACATAATATTTCACAAACAAGTTCTAAAAAATATTTGAGTGAATGGCGGGGAGGTGCGTATTTGTAGACCCAGGGCCATCATATAAAATGTTTGTCTCAGGAGAGCAACCACTCGGCAAAAGAATACAAAACATATCATGTCAGAATAGAACTCCTTTCACCTCTCTGAAAGCTGGCCAATATCCTAAAAGACTCAATGCTGAGAGACTAGATTTAGACTTGTCTTGTTTGACATCTTGCAGAAAGAAAGGGCTTTCTTTGTTCCAGACTTTTTTTTTGCCATTTTCCACAGAAATATAGCCAGGGTTCAAAGAGATATACGAAGCCAATAAATGGACTGGGCTTTGTCAACACCGAACACCAAAGCTGCTGACCAAATAAAATAAAATAAATCCTGTGGGTTTTGCTATAGGCGTGGTGCAGACAATTAAGGCCAGAAATATGATTAAATACAGTTTATTTTGTTAAGAAGTGATGTTCAAATCTAAATTATTGCACAACGCATTGTTGTTCTGCCCTCTGGGTTGTATCACCCAGAGGGCTAACGGCTTCCTTTCACAAGTAATTGTTACTTCTTATCTAGATCATTGATTAAGCTACATGAGGGGTTTCCCACAATTTTTTTTATTGTTATTGGAGGGGGAAGTGCTTCCAAGAAAGAGGCAAGCAGTAGTGTAGGGCTGTACCCTAAAATGTGAATAGTCGAATAGTTGGAAAGAGAGCAGAAGAGCGCAGCATTTTGAACATAAACACCCCAAAAAAACCCACGCTCCTCCCTCCCAAATTTTCTCTTTATGTAATTGATAGGCAAGATGGACTCCCCGAACCAATCAGAGAAGAGATGGCCTGATTGGTCAGAAATGAGGTGGGAGGTCTAAAAGCAAAATTGCCTCATACAGTACAGTAAACAGATACTCACATTTCAGTCACTAATACCTGAGGGATGGCTATGCCATATTTAACAAATTACACTCAAATGATACATTTGAGTAAATCATAGCCATCAATTGCATTAGGCTTACATATTAACCATGGGTACGAGAAAATTATAATTATTAAGAAGACTAATGCTTCACGAGGATGAAATGAAAGACATACAACTAAAAACGTTGATAGGCGAACGCTGTACTCTGCTGGACCCACGGTGACTTGGACCGCTGAGTCTGCCTTTCACTCCCTGCTTTAGATCGCTTCATTGAAGAGCGCTTATTGTGGACTTTGTGTGCTTTAAGGATATTCTGTCTGACAAAACGGACCTCTCTGTCTCCACAGAGACTGGCCACTGTTTGATTTCATAGATGTATTATATTAATTATTATGGTGTACTATGTCAGCCTGTGTTATAGTAGGCCTACGTTAGATAAGGCTAGTAGAAGCCTATATTTTCTGTTCAAATTGAATGCAGATTCTGACAGGAACAGATGCGCACATTGTCGTCATATTGTGAAAAGTTAGTGGCTCATTTAGTGGGCGCTGCGCCTCGCTTATAGACTGCTATGGGAAACCCTGCATCACATAGCAACACAAGAGACCCCAATCTGATCAGGTTTTTGTATGCATTCATAATGAAGTGTCTCAACACTCCTATAATTAAAGATATTCAAGTAGAAGTAAATAATTATTAGTTTGTTAATTGGCACACATATATGCCACCTGCACACTTCTGTACTTTGTGGGAACAGCTGAATAAGCATTCAGCATGGATTATTGTTCTGGACTATTCGGTGTGATCATAGCCATCTGCATTGGACATATGACATCTTTGTTGTCTATAAACGTTTTGGTTGTTTGTTTTTTTCCTTCAAAAAATTGTGCCAATGCTATTGGAGTTTTCTTCAGATGGCCTATCATGCTATACTAAAGCAGATAGCGTGTTTAAAAACATTTTGTGTGCCGGACAAAATAGTTTCCCCCTCGTGGAATGAAGACAGATGGCATTTCTTATGATAGGATGCTTTATTGACCCTCCAGGGAATAGGGAGCGCAGACAAAAAGGCCATGCTGCGAGCAGGTATCATCCAAGCCAATCGATAAATAGGTTATAGGCCTATATTTCCAGTGAGTCACCATTAAATGAGCGGCTAAATGTCTTCTGTCTGCGAAATGATTAGGGCCCGACCGATATATCGGTTTGTCCGATACACCAGCCGTGATTTGACTTTTTTGACGACATCGGGATCGGTAGGACTAGTTATGCAGCCGATGTGTCCAAATTTTCGCAGAAAAGGAGGGCAGACTGCAAACTATGCTCAACAATGAATGTGTGGTCCACTACATTATAGACTACACATAATATAGGTTCTCACCAATGCTAATCCCACTCAGGTCATTTTGTAAAGGTTGCATATATAATCTCCATCCAAGTTCTATTCTTGAGCAGTTCAAATCTTTTAGCAAAATTATCAATGAAAGTGAATGACACTGAAAATGTGTCGACATTCAGCTGGGTCTAATTTTATTTATTTCAATCCTTTATGATCAATGCCCTGTGCTTTGGTGACTGATGGGACTTCAGCAGATTCTGAAGCCAAAAACAACACAATCTCATTGTTATTGAATGATAAATAAAGTAAGATTTCCTTCACCATTTTAGTTTGTGTCATAGATTCAGTAGATAAGTCCAAGAAATGACATCACCAAGGACCTAGCCGAGCTCTGTCATTGGCCCGTTTTCATGATCTAGATCAGTGGTTCCCAAACGGTGGGCCGTGGGGCAAGTCTAGGTGTGCCGTGGGATTTTGTGACAACCGTACATTACTATTGCAATAATGACTTGAAAAGAAAACGTTTAGTCGGAAACTGTATGAGTTACATATATATATAAATAAACAGAGTGAGTAATATAGTTGTTTGTCAGATTTTATTTGGCGTTAGTAAATAAAAATAAACTGATAGTGTGTACTAGAGGCTGTTTTGCCCGGATCTGAATACGTGTGTGTCTTGAGATTTCGGCTTGCCCTTTGGCGTGCCTGTCGCAAAAAGTTTGAAAACCACCGATATAGACCGTTTATATTTGTAGTGTCAGAAGTGCAAGTACAACAGCAAAATGACCGAGCCCAATACGCTGCTGTGAAATCGACCACAAGTGCTTCATAAAGATCTGTGTTGAGATGCCTGCTTTGTTACTCTAGCTGCCTGCCCATGCTGTGCCATTTCATTAGTTCAAAGCACATCATTAAAATGTCATGAGTAAGCCTGATTACTTTAAATTCAGCCTCAATTGCACCGTTTTTGCAAGTTAAGATTTAGATATGGTTTAGACTAAACAATCGTTTTCAGCCTCTCAAAGCATCAGCCTCTATCTGGAGGCACAGAACAGCAATACACTAAAATAAAATATAGTATGGCTCCCCGGGGATTAATAAATACCAGGCTGATTTATACTTCAAGGGGCATCTGGGATATGTAGTATTTACTGTTTGGGAAGGTCCTCGAAAATCATATTGACCTTGCCTTACACATAACCAAGTTCAGACCAAAATACTTGAAACCATGTACATTTGATATTGTTTTTCAAGACATTGTTATCCTTGCTAGTACCAAGTTTCTTTTAGGGTATACACTGAGCTGCCGTACACCGTCTACGTCTTTGTCAGAGCCTATATTGATTAAAATTTTCTCGGAAGCAGGAGCAAAGTGCCCAGCAAAGTGGCCATCTCAGTATCCGTATTCCAAACGAGTATCCTGTATCGTGATCCAGGTGTGGGTGCAACATGGCTGCTTAGTGTTCTACTGGAGTGCACTTTAGGTCTGGACTGGATTGTACGGCTGTAATTATTTGTATCATCTGCAATCTGGGATGAAGTCAGAAAAAGACTGGGTCCAAGTTATTTGCATACCCCAGTAAATCAAATATTCTTTTGGCTAAACAGCCTCCTCCAGTGCAGACTGCACTGTTCTGCTGGAAGCACAGGAGATAACTCAGTGCAGCATTTGCCACACCCAAACATGCTCACATTTCTCACTTCAGAGATTCGTATGTGGAGTAGTCTTGTTTTTTTTCCCCCCTGCTCTCTGTACTGCGTGATTACTATAATTAGTATGCGTTATTGGTGGGATTGATTTCAAGGGGTTTTTGTGGTGTGTATTGAAAGGCATTGTCCATGCTGATTGTCAGTATTGATGTTTAATGCATTTCCCTATATGTTATGTTTGTTGGACGGTGTTTGTTTTCTGCAAAACCATTTGTTTTCTCCTATGTCCCAGTATGTTTTCCCAATTTTTTTGACATCTGGAAATAGGTGGAAATGATTCAATTCATGGCACAGCAGTAGGCCTGATTGCCTACACTGTTCCATTACTATATGTGGTTTTGCAGATTCATCAAAATGCATAGGCCTAACAGTTCATTGGGCTGCAGCACAAACAAAAAAATCAGATATTTTTGAAAGGATCTAGAGACCTAGACCTGTCAGTCGTGTTGAATGGAAGATTGAGGAGGGGTTGCAGAGACATTGGCAATCATACTGTAAAGTGAGAATGAGCTCTATTGGCGTCTCATGCACAAGGCAGCCAAGACATCTGGACTAATGTGCAAAATTGATTTAAAGTTGTTCTCCTAAGAGCGCATTTTGGAGCCGGGGACGGGTGGACTGACACAGCCATCATATGTCTCTCATTTAACGTGGGCAGTGGACACATCCCGTCTGTTCTGGCATTAGGACCACGGAACTCCCTGCATAAGCCTCCTTCCCAAAAGAGGAGGACAGCTGTTCCTAAGGAGAAAGGCAGAAGGATGGAAAACCCAAGGCATGAAATTCTTTCATTTTTTTTTCATTTTTCAATTTTCATTTTGTGTTGAGTCTCTAAGTCTGTTGTAGATTGCCCTTTCTATAGTTAGTGTCAAATGTTCATTTTCTGTACGGGCAATATGTCTGACACTGAAACTGTTGACAAGAACTGCTCAACACAAATAGAAATGCATAGAAAACAGTTGGTGGCCTAATCCACCGGGTGCTCGATTACAATAACTGCATTGTTGAATGAAAGTTTTAATTTGTTTTTGGGTTGACAAAAGGAGCACTGGATAGCAGAAAGGGCAATGCTCTTTTGTAATGCCTTCCGGTATTATTACTGAACCCACCATGGCACTGCAGGATCAGGTAAATTGATTTGGAACAGAGTGCATCGTCGGCTGGCTTCAGAGGTGTTGCGTTAGTCCGCTACATCCAAACTGAGGAGAAACACAATAGCTCAACAGTGTAATGTTTCGTCGCTACATGAAAGAGGGAGGTGTATTGATTATAAATAATAATGCTGGCGTGTCCATATTTTCAGTAAGAGGGACAACCGAGCTGCAGCACTAATTCAAGGTCTATCGCCCGTGCTGTCAAATGGTGTTTTTGGAAGGAAGTGCTGAAGAATGTCAAATAGTTGTGGTCGGAGGTATTTTGGGGAACAATATTTCTGTATTTTTCTTTAGTATGTCAGTGGAGACAAATGTGACCGTCTAATCCTGCTCCTGTCCAAATTGCATGCTGCTCATGTCTCACTCATCGTCAGGCTCTGACCTGCTGTGAATGATGCTGGCCTGGTGTAGCCGGGACATAATTGACAGATGTTGGGAGTCTAAATAAGGAGTGGCACAGACAATTAAAGAGCTGGATTCAACCAGCTTAGACCTTCTGATAAATGTACTCCTTTTCAGAGCTGGCAGGTCGGGGACCAGCACTCTTCCTTAACTAATAAAGAGACAAGTTAAAGCAGCTTGGGTGGCATGGTTCTAACCTTTGTTCTTTTTACAATCACATAGATTAACCATTAATGGTTTCTTTGCAGCTTTAAATCACATTTAATGGAGATGCATTCAATAAGAAAGACAGCCAGGTCCATCTTGTGTTGACCCCAGCAGGGGGGGGGGATGACCTTGATTCATCATCGCTTTCAATACGAAAAAGAAAATATCCCATAATAGCCTAGCTGTTTCACGAAGCAGGGTGTAAGAATAATTTGACAATTTGAGAATAATGGGTAAAGTAATTGTTCGACCACCGTGAAGTAATTATGTACTCTCGTCAGGGTTGAGTCTCTATCAAAGCCTGGCATTGTCGCTCTTGACTTCAACATAATGAGTACACGGCAATACATGGTATGGCGTTTAATATGGCTGTGTCCTGCTTCCACCTGTGGCAAAGATATCGTTTAATAATGTCGGACGAACGATAAGCCTGCGAGAGTATGTGACCCCTCACCAAGTATTGCAAAAACAGCCTGTATATTTGTACAGATTACGCTTCTCCCACTGCCACTGTACCCTGTGTTGGTGGAGTGTTTTGATTCTCCATTCTACAATCCTTCATTGTTGCATCCGCAGCAATTCATGCACTTCTCCCACTCATGTTTCAATAGGTGGCCCAATGTGTCTTTGACTGATTGTGAGTGCACCATTTTGGGCCCTTGCCTCTAATTTCTGAGCTATTGTTTCTGTGTGATTGTTCTTTTGGTGCGTCAACTTCAGATTCTGACGGTCTCCGCTTGGGATTGATTTCATAATCGTTTAGGTTTATTCTATTGTTTGTTTTGATTATTTTGTAATTGTCTATAGATAGCAGTACTTAAAAACCTGTCGTGGCACGATTTGTCTTTTTTTTAACTGCTTTAACCAGAGGATTAGAATGTGTATCTTATTTTTAAGACTGTATTTCTTCGTATGACTGAATTGTTTTCTGGGTCCAAACGTGGATGTTGGATATCTCTGCTGCTGTGTTTTTAATAAATCTCCCTGCATATCTGTGTTCAGGCTATGTGACCGGCCCTGCAGATCCAATATCAATGATGCCGGCGTCCTATTTTTGTGCTTTCGCTTCAGTTATTTGATGCCACCTTGGATGATAGTGTTCTATTGAAACAAAATGTGTAATAATAGCCATTGTGAGCTTAAGTGACAGAAAGCTCGGTTCATAGGATAGGATAGAAGCACTCAACATGGAGACTCTTGATATGTGGCTTGATATTCATGTCTTAGTCAAATACGATTTGATTTCAATTTCCTCCGGTTGCTTCTTGAAAACGCATTATTTACTTTATTTGCTGTTCAGTGCTACTCGATGATAATGGGGCACAATATTCCAACAATGAAAATGGAATTATTTACAATACGTGGAACGATGGAATCAGTTGGAACTGTTTTTATAACGCTTGAGGTTTTGTTTTTCTTCTCATCCTGACAAGCTTGCTTTGCAATGTTTTTATTGACGTTTTCTGCATAGTATTTAAATGTAGCTCTTCACAGCCAATCGGACCCGTACCCCCAGTTGCTAGGCAGGCCGGAGGTCCCGGATGAATCACATGGCCCAGAGGCTAGAAAGAAAAGAGTGGGATGGGAGCTTTGCTTGTTTGGTCACGACACCGGAAGTCTAATTCAAGTAATTCTTCAGAATGTGGCATTAGTTATTTGCTTGTTTTTCTGGTACTGTCTTTTTAAATGAAATAATCTAAGCATGTATTTGGTGTTGAACCTATACTGGTGCAAGCAAAGAGTTTTATTGCAAAAAGTAATGACATTCAATATCATCTTGCTATTTCCTGTATTGCATCATTCTTACAGACACTTTTCATATTGCTCGGAAAGAAGAAAACTGAGCAAAACAACAAAAATGCTGCCTATTCAAGTTACTGTCAGTATAGTCAATTTGGGCAGCCACCTAGTTTGATTTAGAATTATAATTCTGTGTTGAAATGAATGCTCTGAATACCCTTTCATAGCAGACAATGCTACTAAAGCATCTCTTTTGGTAGTGCAGATGGTTGATGCTGGCTCATAGGAAGCAGTTATTAGTCCACTAACTGGATACAGCGTTAACATTAGAGGATATGTCTATATTAGATTTGGGGGGGGTTATTAGGCGCTTTTAGAATTATGGTCCTAAAATTGTCAGACTATCCACCCGAAAGAGACAAGTTTAAATGCCTGATGCTTACAAATCTATTGTTAAAAAAACCCTCAGTACCAAGACATCCCTGGCTGGTAACTTCTAAACTCTTCCTCTACCATGTTCTTAAAGGAATTAGCATACAGTTCACACAAAGCATAACAAATCAAGGCTGACAAACCTTAGCAGGAGGCCCGGCGCTGTACACGCTTCATTCATGGAGAATTACCTCAAAAGTTCGGGGACAGTCCCCGAAGGAAGGAATGGCTGGGTGTGTGTCGTACTGCCTGTTACATTCACGTTCAGCACAGTTTGGTGAGACTTTTATCCACCGTGACCCCAGAATGTGGGCATCAGCCAAATTGGCCGATCTCCTAGTAGCAGCTAATAGTAGCAAAGGCACGTTTGCCTTTGCCACTCTTAGCTACACGTTTGCGGTTCTCACATACAACAGATGGCCTCCAGCGAAGGGTTGAACAGTCAAACGGACCGATGTCATCACCTAAAACTTTCACTGTGTTTATTTTTTTATCTCCCCGCCCCTTTTTGCAACGTTCCCTGTCTGTGGCTCATGGATTATTGCAAACTCATTTGAGACCGATGATTTTAATACCGTTTCCAAGGCTTCTAGCCAACCTGCAGTGTAGGGCAATTATCTGAACTCAGTTGGCACTCAATACAGTTTTGCAATGATTTATGTTGCCTTATGTAAGGAAATTGGGCTCAGACACCCAGATATTAGTTAGTCGGTAATTAAATCCACATTTAAATTTTACGCACTACATATTGATACATTACTCAGAGGCTGCTGTGTCATGCTACACTTTTTTACTCTTCAGTGAGTACACAAAGGGGTTTGTACATAAACTTCAGTCAAAAAAACCAACCACCAATAAAACCGATAAGCTCCTTGGTTCAGGTGTTTCTGGTTTTGGTGTCTCCAAGAAGAAACCATTTGTCACTGTCTTAATAGCGGTCCTCCTGCCGCCACTGCTGCTGCTGTTGTTACTAAATATAAGGTGTCATGTGCCTGCTGGAGCCAGTCGCCGTGTAGGCTACACGAGCTCAACCCCTTCCCTTCTGGAGTCAAATCACCTCACAGGGTTAGCTGCTGCTTTGCACACATCTACTACTACTGCTACTACTATCACTACTAGCTCTTCTTCTGTGTGTTCAGGCTTGAATTGATAGGGCACAACGATCATGATCAGAAACATCTCCTTCATCGTCAGACGGTTTTAGTTGTCGCCAGCTGGTTGTAATATAGCACTATTTCGTCGCCCAATGATATGCATCCTCGAGTTTGACAGTAAACCTCCTGGGTCTACGTCATGCATTTGTAAAGGAAAGCAACAAAACAGCATACAATGTTAACAATAAAATAACCAAAATAACTAACTGAAAAATGAAGGTCAACATTAGAAGGACAAAGGTCATGA
>OMKP01079641.1:0-18626 GCA_900302375.1 Bathygadus melanobranchus
ACCTCGACAAGACTGAGCTGCTCCTCATACCGGGGAAAGTCTGCCCCCACATGGACCTACTCGTCTCCATCGAGAACGTTACAGTATCTCCTTCACCGACCGTGAGAAACCTTGGCGTGGTGCTGGATGATCAACTGTGCTGCAACCCCAACATCACTGCAGTGGCCAGATCTTACTTACTAGCTATCACATCACTACAAACGAAACTTAAACGAACTACATATTACTTTGGCTGGAAAATAAAACTTGGAAATAAAAGCAGGGATATCATGAGGATGTCCCTAAGGCTACTAGGCTGTTAGCAAGGCGACTACAAGGACACAACAGACGGTAAACACGATACACAAGATCAGAGACCCTTGCTCGGGTCAACTGAGGTAGAAAACGCATTCAAAGATAACTATACAAATGTACGTATATAAACAACTGCCCTCCTCTAGTGAAGATGCAAAAATTCTATTGACTTACCAAAAAAAAACTTAGCTTCTTTTGCAAAACCTGAAGTATCTAAAGCCTTATCCAGACTTAAGGCTAATAAGACTCCTGGAAGTGGTACCAGGCCTTTAAAGAGGAACTCTTAAAGGAGGTCAGCTACCACCTCTTGGACAGAGGCAATAATTTTATAAATTAATAATTTCCAAAGAGGGGAAAGACACAGAATACTATAGCAATTTTAGACCAATATCTATTCTCAATGTGGACTACAAGATATACACATATTATCGCAAGATATATGCGAAATGTATGACTGATCTAATTGACAAAGATCAAACGAAGAAGAAATTGGTACAAGACTACTACCCCCACTATACGCGACAGTAGCTCAGGGGGTAGAGCGGTTGTCTGGTAACCGGAAGGTTGCTGGTTCGATCCCCGGCTCCGCCTAGCTAATTATCGAGGTGTCTCTGAGCAAGACACCTAACCCTAACTGCTCCCAACGAGCTGGTCCATTTACCATTTACTATAGAACAATGGGGAGTCATAAGAGAGGTTCACATTATGGAAAATTGACATATCAGCTTAGAGTGAGAGAAAATGTTTTTGTTAGTAAATGGAAGATTTATGACAGTGGAAAATGCCTATGGACTAACTGATGTATACATTTCAAAATACTGGATCTGTATACTCCCTTCTTAAATAATGAATACTTAACCATGTAACCATGGCCATTTTTTTTTGCTTATTCTGCTCTATTTTCTTTTTCCATCTTTATGATTATAGAAAAGTCGTATTACAATACTTTTGGTATGCATAAACAATACGTCAATGAAGACTAAAGTTTTAAAAATAAGACAATAAAAGGCATGACTTAACTAATGTAATCTACAACCAAAATAATTATGGAAGCAGACAATGCACCTTTCAAGTTAAAGATAAACTATTTACTTTTGTCTGTCACAAATAGTGTACTGTGTAACGAAGTTTCTGTCTGATTCGCAGGGAACTTCAATAGAGAAACATGGTGGACAAATACACTGTAGAACAGCAAACATTATCCACATTCATCCACCTTCATCCACCTAATCAAGCTCTTGCAAGACACACAAACACACGCTTACTTTGTAATGGCAGATGCCAGACACCACTAATGAAAGAAGAATCATGGCTAACGAAACGTAACGGTGATGTTAAGATAGCAGCTCGTTTCGTTCGTCTAACCCAAATAATGTTATCTCATAATGGACTTGCATAACCTAATTCTTCTTTCATCTCTTTGAGGAAAATCACTGTCGCTCTTGTTAATGTTATCTAAATTAGCTAGCTAACACGGTGGTAACGTTGTTAATCTGAGCATCCCGATTGGCTATTCAGGAGGAAGCATCAAATGTGGGACAAAAGTATTTGTACCCAAAGGTTTCATTTGTACTCTATTTGATTCGTAGCTGTAAACTTGGGAATTCACACATATGCGCAACTGTGCATGTGTGTGTATTTGTGGGCAGTCTCTGTGTCTTTGGGCCAGCTCTCTCCTCTGTAAGCCGTGTTGCATGTTCACACTCCCAGACAGTAGACAGTTCCATGTGACCAATCAGGAATCATCATGCTCATGGAGAAAGAGGTTGTCGGGGGTTATCTAAGGGCCATCCAGCTCTCTGCAGGCTTGTCTGTGAACTTGGACACCCTGGCTGGCCAGCCAATCTGGCTGGCCAAGTTCTCCACTCAGCAGCAGCATCATTAGGAATCTTCTTCCCTGCAGAGCTCAGTGAACATGTCTACATTGTCTCTTAATCTGACTAATCTTCATTTATATTTTGTTTGTTTTACCACTATATGGCTGTCCATTCCTCACCTATTGCACTCCTAACCATGGCTGCAAGGAGGGATCTCTCATCTCAAGATTTCTTCCCTCTGGGTTTTGGGAATTTTTCCTTGCCCCTTGCCACAGGGTTTAGGGTTAGGTGGTGTTGTATAATGTGGCCTGTGTGATGCCACATGCAGAAATGCCTCACTGCTGTAGCAGCTGCTCAGAGCAGAAAGAGTAAGAGGGAAGGCTCCTCCCGCCTACGGAACTTGGATGTAATTATTCCGAAAACAAATGCTTCAACTCAACCCGATTGAGGGCGCCGTGATGTTGTTTTTCTGCTATTGAGCCCATTTTTGTGTCTGGTTCTGAAGGAGCTTCAGGAGCTGGGGCCCGTGTCTCCAGCAGCTGGAGGAGCTAACTGTGTGATTGTTCTGTTTTTACCAGGTCACATCTCTCCATGGAAGACTGCCAAACAGTGTTTACCTGCCAAACAGGTAAACACGTGTGTGTGTGTGCGTGCGTGTGCACATGTGTGTGTTGGGTTAGCACACATACTGTATACACACACTAGCAGTGTCTTGAATTAGTATTCCTCACCAGCGCTGGTTGCCATGGCGCTGTCTAGCTTTTGCTTTGTTGTGAAACGGTACATCTCGCCGTTCACCTGCCTGTTAAATGGTGTTTAATGTTCAGTCTCGTTCAAGCGACAGACATGACCATCTATTTGTGGAGGAGACCAACATGTAGTTCCTCTAATGGCATAATGACCCACCACCATTCTAAGGCAACGGGAATTCTCACAATACAAACCCAAACTTAATTTTTCATGTGGTTATGATCTCTGAAAAAGTTTAGGCCACAGAATGATGCAAGGCAGCCATTCAATTCCTGCCCTCAATGTGCCAAATATGGATCACTTCTGCTGCTGGTTGCAAAAATCTCAAACAATGACGACACTACGTAGAAGGCATATCTACACCCTCAAAATGTTGTTCAAAACACCAGTTGTTGAGATATATGTGTGTATATTTGTTGTAGTTGGGTGAGCAGTGGGACCCCCATGGGAGCCCCCAGACCGGCCTGTCGGCCCAGGTCCTTGCCCAAGGAACGGCCTTCCCTAACCAGCCTCAGCACCGCTCATCTGTCCCCGACTCCACAGAGGGCTACGACCTCAGCAAACCTGACCCCTATGACCACAGCAAGCCTGACCCCTACGATCTTTACGAGAAGTCTAGGGCCATCTACGAGAGTCGGCGTGAGTATGAGTGTCTGGCTGTCTATCATAATGGTTGTTTTTTTTAATCTGTCTGTCTGTCTGTCTGTGTGTGTGTGTGTGTGTGTGTGTGTGTGTAAAGGTGAGTTATAACAGTAGTGTGTTTGTTTCTGGAGCAGGCCCAGAGTACCAGGAGGTGGAGGTCCACCTGCTCAGGGAGAAGACCGGCTTCGGGTTTCGCATCCTGGGGGGAGACGAGGCCGTGCAGGCTGTGAGTCCGGACGCCCGCGACAAGGCTCGTATGGGACGGGCTGGAACACACACACACAAACACACACAGTCAAGAAAAGTAAAACATGAATATTAGAACATGACTCTTCTAGTCGGGAGATTAGATTCAATCAGTCCAGAATCAGCCAATGACCAAAAACAAACCAAAGAACAGGACTCCAAGGTCCTGAATGGGCCCCATCCGCCCGTCCTCTGCTAATATTGACCTTGGTCTTCACACAGATCGTCATTGGGGCCATCATCGAGAACACCCCTGCCGAGCGGGACGGCCGGTTGCAGCCCGGTGACGAGCTCATCTCCGTGGACAAGATGGTGGTTGCCGGTAAACCGCATCGCTACGTCATTGACTTGATGCACGCGGCCGCTCGTAATGGGCAGGTCAGCCTGACCGTGAGGAGGAGGGTCCAGATACAAGGTCAGCAAGCTGCACTGGGTTATTGTTGTTGTTGTTGTTGTTGTTGTTGGCGGTGGTGGTGGTGGTGGTGGTGGGGTCATTTTCACACCTACCTGGACTTTTGTGTGCACCTTTAGGTTGCTTGCTTCAATATTTAGATATTTGTTAACCGTGTGAGCAACCCCCCCCTCCCCAATCCAATAGAATGACATTCGACCCCCAAACCCCACGTTACACCCGTGGCTCTGTAGTCCCATGTAGTCTACTAGGAACAATCTGTGCTTCTAAGTCAGACAGGGACAAGCCATTATGTCATCGTTCAGAAGTGTTAAAGGCTCATTGAGAGCCTTTAACACTTAAAGGCTGGTATGTACGTATTTTCTCATGACAAGATGTGCAATGCGAGGCTCAGCGTCTCTCCATATTCTGCAAATTAGCTATTTGCCGATTTGTTTCAAGTCTGTTCACTCAGAACAGGCGTACACATCAAAAAGCTGACAGGCACTTTTGTACATCAGATCTTAATTCTGTCAATTTTTTCGCCAATGTCCGGCTCATTCCAGAGAATGCAAAGACTACAGAGGCTCTGCTAACCGAAGGTACGCGCAGGGGCCGTTGAGACCGCAAACAAAGATGGGGGAGACAGGGCGGCTAAGGGCTGGGCTACATCCTCACCGGCTATCTCTACCCAGCATTTTCCTCGCCAATGTTCAGAATCTGGCAAACAGAATGGATGAGCTGCAGCTGCAGATCACCACTCACTTATTATGGACTGCAACATCATGATGTTCACGGAAACATGGCTCCACAGCAGCGTTGCTGTTAGCGCCATCAAGCTAACGGGGCACTACATCCTCCTCCAAATGCATTACTGATAATAGGCTGCACTCACGTGCATGCTGAAAAGTTTGGCAACAAGCAGCTTGAAATTATGGTTGTCCGCATGTTTCCTACACATGAAACAAAAGTATTAATAGCAAAGCAATTCAGCAGCACCATTTTATAATAGCGGTCGGGTGCACTTACAGCAATATGCGGATGCGTGTGAGAAAATACCTTAAGGGGCAGTGCTTGCAACATATGAACAATCGCAAACATGAACAAGCTACCAAAGCTGCATATTTTACCCAAGATGGGCAAACTATTACAATAAACAAATATGAAGCATTTAAAATATATAATCCAGGCTAAAAGCAACACAGTTGGTGCTGCCAAAGGCAGGAAGGAAAGCTGGCAAAAAAATGCAGGCTGTGTGAATGCATGATTAAGTACATAGATCTGACTATAATTACAATTGTGTATTGCATTAAATTCATGTGTTGCTTAGATGCAATCCCGGCAGTGTTAAACGGTCTTGGGGCCAATAAAGATAGACAAAAGATAGACCTTTTAGATACACTTTCAGTATTCACACACCAAGGTCCAACGGATTTTTAAGGAACCGTGATGCCATTTTCCAAGAGAAATGAATGGTTGGTAGGTGATGCTTTTATATGTGTTGATCGGATATCTCGAACATATCCTGCTCCGTAGCAGGTTAGGTGTTCAGCGTTACCATGGCAATGTACCTCGGTAAAAAGTGAACCACTGTTGTGACACTGAAAACCCAGGGTTAAACCTGAAGTTACCTCGCTAACCAAAAATCCTGCTTCATAGTACAGGCCTATGGTTTGCTCCAGGTTAAGATCACAGCATAAGTTGCCATGGTAACTGAACTAGTCTAAGGTAGGTATCTGAAACCGAAAATTCTACTATTCCCTTATGTGGGAATATGTGGGAAATTGTGATTTAACATATCAGGTTAACCTGTAAATCCAGTTTCTTGAAATAGGGCCCTGTTATTGATTGGTTGATGTTTTGTTGTTTGTTGCTTTTTTGCGGTTTGTGGAGTTGAGAACAATATATACTGATGTGTCTTTGCTCTCCCCCACAGTGAGACTGGGTTCACACAATATAAATGTATATTTCTAAGGAACCTCCACCTGGTCTCAGCTTTGAAAACGTTTAAATAAGTCTGAATTCACAAATCTTAACTTTAGTGTATTATTTGATTTCACATCATGGCACTAAATGCACTCCATACGCACTCCATGCCCCCCTCACACCACACTGTTGTTTTTTGCTGTTGTTCTGTTGGTGCTTGTTGTTTATTGTTTTTGTTGCTTGTTGTTGTTTGTTTTAGTGTTGACCAGCATTGTTGTGTGATGTGTTGCACTCAGTGCTGGCATTAGCAAACTTTAGCTGTTCTACGTTTCTGCAGTTCCACAGTTCAACTGTGACTCAAACCTTTTACCTGGGCAAGTCTAATGCAAGTCAGTCAATAACCCTACATGATAGTGATAATGATATTATCCTGCAACATAGTGTCTCTAGTTACCTGAAATTATCTAACTCTAGTTACATGGATCAACCTCTAGTTACTTGGATCTATCTACGTCTAGTTACCTGGATCCACCTGTAGTTACGTTGTGAGGATATACAATGGTGATGTTAAAATAGGGTGTGATCAGGCCAAAAATGACCACGAGAGGACTTTCAAAAGCCACAGAGGGCATTTATTTACAATAACAAAACAAAAAAATAAACTAAAAGTTTGACAAACATAGAAATAGTTTTGTCAAAAATAATACTGTACACCAGTACAAATGAAAACAACTAACTATAACAAAAACCTCAATTCAGTTTGCACTAGTCCTTCTTTGTCTCTCTCTGTGCCTCTGTGTCTGTCCTTCAGCCATTTTGATCAGTTTATTAAGCTGATACTCCGCCTTCAATCTATTGATCAATTTTACATCGATCTATCTACCTACCTCTCGTTACCTGGATCCACCGGTATTTACCTAGAGCTCTCTCTGCACAGGTGAGATGTGTCCTGTGAACGGCCGCAGTCCGGGCTCCATGTCAACCCAGCACAGCTCGCCACGAAGCGACGCCAACTCGGGCCTCAGCACCGCCGTGGCCAGCACCACGCCCGGCGTAGCCGCTCCCCTAGAGGGTGGCAGCCTGCAGACCAGCGACGTGATCATCCACCGCAAGGAGAATGAAGGCTTTGGCTTCGTCATCATCAGTTCCCTCAACAGACCAGAGAACGCTGCCATCATCAGTGAGTGACACAATACACTGCCTGTGTAATCCAGTTATTCTATTGTCCACTTATGCCATCTAGAAATAGAATGAAATACATACAATCTAGGATGGAATAGAGTACACCGCTGTAAACATTTAGTCTAGAATGCATAACAGTCAATCATAACAGAATATAATACACTCTTCTAGATGTATCATCTAGAATAGAATATTGTGCTGACAATATATGTAATGTATGTGTGTGCATAAGTGTACATGGCCATTCAACATGGCCCTGTGACTGAAGTCTCTAAAGACATAATTGCCCAGGTACCTGTAGACTTCTCCTACTAGTTACAGTATGATTTACTGCTCGTATGATCACCAGCTGCAGAAGTACACATATATTTATATTTGAGTATTTTACCATCATGTACTAAGGACTCCATAACATTCAAAATTAATATATAGAGATTTTCACACCTGAGCTGTTTGGTCCGTTTTAAACCCTGCAGTCTTTCCCCCGTCAGTATGGTTCGTTTGGGGTAGTGTGAACATTCACCAACATTCACCGGACCAAAACAACAAACGTCCGCTTGAAAACGGGGATCTCAGTCTGCTTCTGACCCAACTATAATTACCTATAAATATACAAACCAAAAAACAATTAATTGTAGATTGAATGTACATATTCAGCCAGGTATACGTGAACCTTTTCGAGATTAAAATGAGGACGACAATATAAAGCAAAAAAAAAATCGCTTGTGGTCACTCACAAACAAACACATTTTTTAATTATTCATTGACCAAAAGGTTATTTAACCTGTAGACAAATTCATGGCCTTTTTTTATAACATAAATGAATGTTCACCTTTTAATGTTTCACACTACTCAAATGAAAAAGCCCATGCATACCCCCCCTCCCCACTCCCCCACACCTGGATTATCAGTCACTTAGAGAATGACATTACAGTCAGGGTACAACATTACAGCAAACTCCGCTAATTAATGAAAACACACAATAATAAAATAAATAAATAAAAAGTAGTCCAAATATTCTTGCAGTAATCACATTATATAGAACAAGGATATCATACAAACCAATAGCTTCCATACAGGATAAGAATGACAAGGAGAATCTTCCCAACTCCAAGTCAGCAACTTTAACTCAGCAAGTTAACTCGATTCCATAAAAGATGCTAAATTCTGCTAAATTAAGTTTCCTCTTTATGTTATACATAATCCTTTCATTAAGGATACATGCGGCCAACAATAAAATTTTCCATTTTAAACCAAAAACGAGAAAACTGGTCCAGGGGGACGACCAAGGTACGTTTTAACTTTTTAGGTGCAATTGACACAGGCAGAAGAGTTTTTACCTTTTTTTAATGTTGGACAAAAAAACACAAATTCAGCTTGATTTCTTGTTTTCCATTCTTACTTAATAACAATAACAATACATATGTTTTTGTTTGAAATGTGATGGTGAATAAGCCTTCGGTGGCAGTAATGTGCCCTTTGTAATAATACAATGATGAATAATAATGTCAATAATATATATAATAACAATAAGAATAATAATTGTTGACATTCTCGAATCTTCATACTATCGAAGCACTAGTTGTTGCACATTTTTGCCCTCGCCCGGGTGGGTGCACACAATTGAGAAAAGACAGGAGTTTAATGGATGTGCTCTGTGTTTTATATGAATAAGTCTCCAAGGATGTTGTAGGATATTGTAATGTTCAGCTTTTTGGTTGTTTATTGTTTTAGTCCGTTTATTGGCAACAGTTTGATGAAGTTTTTTAACAATCCTGTTGACAATTGCTTTTTTCATTTATTTGACATAAACTATTTTTTAAGCTATATTTTTGATTCATGACCGGCCAGACTAGTACAGTAATGCAATAGTCAACATTACGTTGAGGGCAGTAGAGTTTCAAACATGCCCCGTGGGAGTTGATGTCATCAGATCATAGAGGTTGACGACTTCCTTCCTCCACCCCAGCTGTGCCACATAAAATCGGACGTATCATCGAGGGGAGTCCTGCGGACCGCTGCGGACGCCTTAAGGTGGGCAATCGTATTCTGGCTGTCAACGGGCAGTCTATCATCAGCATGCCACATGCGGACATCGTGAAGCTCATTAAAGATGCCGGACTCTCTGTCACACTGCACATCATCCCAGAGGAAGGTCAGTACCCTGGGGGGAGGGAGACAAAGGGGGTGGCCACGGTTGTAGGGAGTCCCAATGCAATGGTTGTCATTCATTGTTTATGATCCCATGTGCATTCAATGTAGTTTGGTATCATTTACTCTCCTTCTCTATCTCCAGCTCACATTGTGTTGCTGAGGTCTGTGATTCACCAAGGTCTTTTTTGAAAACTCTATTGCAGATCACCATTCTGGCCCAAACTCTGAAAAGCAGAGTCCCATGACCCAGAAACAGAGTCCCCAGGCCCAGCCCAGCCCTGCAGCCCAGTCCGGCCAGGGTGGCACCCAGCTGGGCCAAGCAACAGCTCCTCCGCTTGGCCAGACCAACCTGCAGACCCAGCCTATTCAGACACCTTCCCAGCCCCTGGGCCCACCGACAGCTTCCCAGCCCACTCCAGCACCCAGTCAGGCTGGTCCAGGACCCATTCAGGCTCCTCCCCCAGGGCCGACCCAGGCTGTGGCGCCCCCTGGACCCTGCCAGCCTGTTGCCCCTGGTGCTTCGCAGCAGAGTCCGGTCAGCCAGCCTCCAGGAGGCATACCCCAGCTCTACCTACATGATGGCAGGTGAGGAACCAGCACTAGGACTGCGGGCTGTAACATTTTATCCTGCGTTTACACACACACACACACACACACACACACACACACACACACACACACACATACACACACATACATACATACATACAAGGTGGTCTAGTGCCTTGGGAGTTTGACTCTCAGACAAAGTTATGCTACCTGCGGTCGTAGCCGTCACGCTGTGTTTGTGTGCCAATTTGTTTCATATATGGCAACCCAGGGTGTTGAAACGGGCAGTGCAGTGGGCGGAGTCAACTCGGACAATAACACACAGACCAAAATAAAAACAAATGTTCTGGTCTGGCCTGGAAATTTCAAAGGAGAACATACTGGATGTAGCATTACTGTCGGAGAAGCCAGTATTCCTTATTTGAACCTTTAACACTGATAGTCTCTGTTAATATTTCACACACTAGATTAGTATTACCATCTGATTAAAAATCACATTGTAGGGTTTGGAGGGAGCCACCAAAAGATGAATTTATGTAGTCGCTTTCCCGCCACAAAGTGGCTGCTGTAAGTGCACTTCAACTGTAATTGTCACACAAACATGTGATAGGTACATCGTCAGAAACAGAATAGCAAACGTTATGTATTTACACCTGAATATTGTAACAATAACAACAACATACAAATAAATATAAAACTTGCAAATACAGCAGGTAGCCTAAAGTAAATAAAAAATGGTGCAAGGACATGATATTAATTCTCGGGCGTCTGTCAACCAAACAGAATGAAATTAACAACAAATTGTTTATGGACTACAATCCAGTACAAATAAATTAAAAGCACAGCCTATAGCATCCAGTAGGCTTATCAAATAATAACAAAACAACAAAAACGGCAGTAACAAAAATGGGCATAAAAGCATATCCTACAGACAACATTAGGCTATTCTTCAAACCTATTCTCGGTGTTTTGCCAGAAAAACAAGCATATTTTCTTTTTCCGGCTTTCCAGGCAGATTTTTCTTTGCGTCATTTATCTGGAAAATCAAATTATATGAACAATAATCACCATGCGTAATATGATTTTTTCATGAATCATTCTGCACCACATGCACATTCATATAGTAAATGTATGTACTCAAGTTCCCACTCGGATGTATTGATGTGGACAGTCAGGGACATGTATGGTGTCATGTTAACTGACGACCACATAGTTGTCAGTGAATAGCTGTCTATTGCAAAAGGCACATCTCACATTATTTCAGGATTCAGATCACCAAGATATACAAACTATTAAAAGTGCAAACATGAGCAGCTGGTGGGCAAGATATAATCTACCAAATGTAAACTGTATCATTAAAATGCTTTAAGCAACAATGTGTTCGTATGTTGTTGAACGCACATACTGCACATACTGCACATACTGTAGCACTCATCGACAGCAAGTCATTACCTCAAACTCCACTCCAAAATTGAAAAAATATGCAAACAACATAATAAATTCCACATAAAAACTTGGGTTAACCTGGACCCTATTTTCCCATCATTTGGGGTCGAACTGACAAATGTGGACAAACAATTTTTGAAGTTGGTCCAGTATTGAGCGAGATTCTCTTTGGGGGAATACTGCTCATCTATGTATGTCCGCTAAAGTGCTTGTTTTTGCCACAGACTCAGACCTCAGATTGATGGTATTTGACAACATTATGGAAAGGGTCCCAAAGAGAAATACAACTTTTTTCTTTACCTTTTGCTTGATCCGGTTTGTCATTGTGTCTAACCAAGTCCCGCTTGAGGAGAAGTCTCGCTCTGACATCCCGCAAATCTGACATTGTCGAAATCAGCTAAATATTCAGCTATGACTTTGAAAATCATTTAGATAACACTAAGCTATGCTTTCTGTAGTCCAACACAACAAACTCTTGACGGCACTCCAACGCACACTCACTCACACTGTTTCCAACATTCTCTTCCTGCAACAAGTGTTAGGGTTAGCACTCAACACTTGTGAGTGTCAGAGCAAGACTGCTCTGACGCTCGTGACTACTATATTTCTTCGTGCCCCGAAGCACGAAGAAATATTCTCTTATTGGTTGATAATGATGACATCACCAGGCCAGGTGTGTCCCGATCTTCACAAATCAATTTTGTTGATTTTGTTGTCACTCTATCTATGCCAAATACACTTATACAAGCAGAGCCTGCAACGAAGGACACAGCAGTCCCTGGGGGCGGAGATTACAAAACAGAGCTGTATGAAGAAGCACAGGCAGCTTTATGGTTACATATAGTAACTGAAATTGAGCCAAAACTATTTTTAGAAAATAGTAAATAAATAAACAAAAATCAAATAAATAATTGTAATAACTTACAGACATGTGCACACGTGTACACACAACTGACTGAGTAGGCAGTGTTTTCGTGGTTTAGCAATACCCATCAGTACTTTCTAGATGAAGGTAAAAGTGTGAATGAGTTTCCTGGGGTAGTCCAAATGCAATGCATACATCAACCCTAACAACAATGTAAATGCATCAGCCAACCTGGGGCTATCGCTCATCACAAGATCATCTTCCACCACAATAGCAGTGCTTGCAGGACCGAAATTAACTGTACTTGTAGTGCTCTCAGTGACCACTGTGACAAGAGCAACAGGGGTGTCAACGATGTCTGGCTTGTCCTACTCCTCCGCCTGGAGTATGGATAGCGGTTCCAACTGTAAGGTTAATTTGAAGAAACTAGACAATTGCATTTATATTACAGTTGAGTATTTCACAGGTCATTACTCAGGTATTTTACAAGTCACAAGTTCTACAGGCCACCATCTAACACTAGGTATATTTATCATTTATATGTGACTATTCTATAGGGCCACCATCCAAAAGGTAGGTATACAGGTAAGTATTTTACATGTGACTATTAGGGGTGGGTCAGAATAATTGATTATTTAATTTTTCGATTATTCGTTCATGGCAGCAAGAATCGATTTTTGATTTTATTTATCTTTGGATAATGGGCGTTAATTATTGAGATCACTGTTGTCTCCTCCCTTGTATAAAGGAATCACATGAACAGACTTCCAGATATTGGGAATTATACCAGCTGACATGGAAAGATTAAATATGTGTGTTATTTTCTCAGTGATAAATGGAGTAGAAAGCTTTTAAAAAGAACAGATCAAGGTTATCTGCTCCAGTTGATTTCCTGGGGTCAGTGGTTTGTAGGTGCATTGGCTATGTCACTAGGAGAAAGTGTTGTAATGTAAACTGAGAAGCATGGTTTACAGGGTATATACAGTACAAGCACTAGTGATAGGTGTAGGTCCTGTATACACATCTTTAAATAAATTACCAGCAGCAGAAAAATGGTTATTAAAAGCTTTACAGCTTTTGGTCAGATAATAGTTATTATATTTGGCATGTGCAGGTAAAGAATTTGTGGTTTTATTTTTCATAGAATTTACTGCTTTCCAGAATTTTGCCAGATTTGAATATGAGCAGTAAATTAATTTGATTTGGCTTTCCTTTATTTATTTCTCAGTTGCCTAAATTCAAGCCAATCGGATGGGTCCCCTGAGCGTGCTCTCTGACGGTCAGAAATCCTTTTCAGATCACGAAAATGTAAGGATGAATAATATTGGCTGCAGCAACAATATAGCCTACAACTGTTCGCTGTTGGACCCTCCAATGTGGAGGGTAGAATGCAGCCACAAATATTTAGCGCCACCAATAGGAATACGTATACCGCATTCAGCACCTGCAATATGTTAATTTCTGGCCCTGTCTGTGAATCTGAATAATCAATTATTCGCTCATACCACCCACCAATTATTCAACCATGAATAAATACATTGTGCACATTCCTAGTGACTATTCTACAGGCCATCATCCAACAAGTAGGTGTATCAGTAGGTATATATATTACCTGTATATACATACAGGTAAATATTATACAGGTCAGTAAGGTTTGTATTTACAGGTAGATATTATAATATGTAGATGTTTGTCATATAGGTATTTTTAAGTAATTGCTACTACTACTACTAGTAGAGGATTATCTACTAGTAGTAGTAGATAATTAAGCACCGACCACACGGTCGGTGCTTCATTTGTAAATCTGGAACACAGAGAGGCTGCTGATCCGGCGGGTCAAGGGGAGAAAAAAAGCTCCTGTTCCTGGGCTGAAAGTAAACAAGAATGATACAATAAACAACACTATCTGATAGTAAACATTGTTGCATCTTCTGACATGACAATGAAGCCTAGTAAAGCTATTCCCGCAACGATGGGAATTATAATTGATCATTGATCATTGATGACCATACTGAGTTCACCGCACAGCACAAACGCAAGCTAGCTGCGACAGACAGAATGTGATTTAAAGCAAGCCAACTTAGTTGGAGTGACTACATTACATTTACATTTAACATTTAGAGCATTTGGCAGATGCTTTTATCCAAAGCGACTTACAAAAAAGTAACACATTTGTCGAAAGAGGGAGACAACAATATATCGCTGAAGGTAGAGTGCAATTAGAACAGAACAAGTTACAAGCATTCCTGGTTGCCAGGTTAATAGAACAAGTTTCTCACCTGGATATCATAAATCTTTAGGATGTCACGCAGTCTCCAATATCTTGCTGGTACGTGCCGCCTTCTGTCTCTACAAGGCCACAAGGCCTAATTATCGTATAGCATTATAGATTTCTATTTCTATTTTTTAAGGCAGCACTAGCTCAGGAGGTAGAGATGGTGGTTCGATCCCCGGCTCTGCCTAGCTAATTGTCGAGGTGTCCCTGAGCAAGACACCTAACCCCAACTGCTTCTGACGAGCTGGTTGTTGCCTTGCATGGTTGACACCGCCGTCGGTGTATGAATGGGTGAATGTGAAGCAATGTAAAGCGCTTTGGACAAAAGCGCTATGTAATGCCTCTTTCTCTGCCTCTTTTATAGTGTCTTTGATAAGAGAAAAGGAAAACATCTGAGTCAGATCAATTATTTCCTGAGATGCCATGTCAGAAACATGAAGAATAGTTAGCATCTTCAGGAACAATCAGGAAAAATGATGGTGTAACTGGGCTCTTAACTGTAACTGTGGAGGGGATGTTGGATAGATTTTTCTGGGAATGTTGGTCAGGACCACGTTGAGACGTAGATGACATCAGTCAGTACACAAATAAATATCATTTAACGAATAGTGTTTACTCAGAAATGTTGAGCCACATAAAAATAAAAGTAGATCGAATCGTTTTAAGTTTAAGTTAATTGTAGTGTTCTCAATCTTTATAAGTTATTAGTAGTTTTTGTAAACTATGGACATTAACTATGGAGTTTGCTCTGGTCTTTCTACTTGTCTCTGCATTGTTTACAACTGCGTCTTGGGACCCCGTGCGCAGCCATGGCCCCATTGTTTACACTAGGGATCAGCTGATAGCGCTACGTAACACAGCGGTGCTGCCCAATGAGAGACCCGATGTTCCCCATGCCGGAGCTGAGCGCCACGCTATGAGGAGACACTACAAACCCGTTCTCCCTTCGATCATCATGGGGAATGTGAGATCCCTCCCCAATAAGATGGATGACTTAGCGGCGCTGACCCTCTCTCTACATAGAGCCCTCTCTCACCTGGAAAAGACGGAGCACTGTGAGAATGTTTTTTTATTTCTCTAACCCTAACCCTAACCCTTCAGTACCATACAGCCCACACTTCTGAAGGACAAGTTGAAGCACACAGGCGTGGACCACCACCTCTCAACATTGATCCTGGACTACCTCACCGAGCCCCACAGGGAACAGTCCTGGCTCCCTTCCTCTTCATCATCTACACTGCAGACTTCACACACAACTCAGCTAACCTGCACCTGCAAAAGTTCTATGATGACTCATCAGCCTCATCACAGACAGGGACGAGAGGGAGTACAGAGAACTGACCCAGGGCTTTGTGGATTGGTGCCAGCGGAACCGCCTCCAGATCAATGCATGGAAAACCAAAGACTGGTGGTGGACTTCCGCAGGTGCAAATACTCTAAATACACCAGTGAACATCCAGGGAATGGACTTTCAGAAGTCTTACAATACCTGGGTGTTCACCTGAACAATAAACTGGGCTGGACTGACAATACAAATGCACTTTACAAGAAAGGCCAGAGCAGACTATCTTCTGAGAAGACTGCGGTCTTTTGGCATCAGCCATCTTCTATGGAGTGGTCTGCTGAGGCAGCAGCATTTCGACTGCTGACAGGAAGAGACTTAACAGACTGGTTAAGAAGGCCAGCTCTGTCCTGGGTTGCCCCCTTGACCCAGTGGAGATGGTGGGAGAAAGGAGAATGATGGCTAAGCTATCATCCCTGTTGGAGAACATATTCCACCCCATGCAGTACACTCTGACAGCACTGGGCAGCTCCTTCAGTGACAGGCTGCTTTACCCGCGGTGTGTGAAGGAGAGATACCGCAGGTCCTTCTTTCCTGCTGCTGTTACACTGTACAATCAACACTGCTCTCAGTAGACCACACACACCAGGACTGACAGACTCACTCATGTGCAATACTCATATTTATATTCATGTATAACAAACCATGCATAGCAATATTCCTCTGTGCATTAATGTGAACTCAGTCTGTGCGATATTGTGAATGTGATTCTGTTTACTTGTTTACTTATTTAGTTATATCTGCTTGTATATACTGTGTTGCTGTTGAGGTATTTTTTACTGATGCCTTTTTGACTTGTTGTTGCACTATCCCCTTTGCTGCTGTAACAATGCAAATTTCCCTGCTGTGGGACTAATAAAGGATTATCTTATCTTACTGTTCGGGTTTACAGTGTGATTGCATTCCAGGCATTAGTCAGACCCTTATATATCCAGGAACACAACAAATAGTACAAGCTTGTGGCATTTAACCCTGCCACACACTACCTAACTGGCTTTGCTGGGGCTCCTCCAACGATGAGGACACAGATGCTACCAAATGCAAACATGTCAGTGCTCCTTCTGAGTGTGTGGTGATGGCTGGTTCATCCAGCATGCCTTGATTAGCCAATGCACCACAGGGGTGCAGTCTCAGCCAGCCCCAGACTCTAATCAGCCTGAGTTCAAGCAGTCAGGTGAGGCTAATTTATGCAGCCGAAACCTACTTCCCCCCACACCCCCCATCCAAAAAGGGTTGTCTGAACAGGCTGGGAGGAGGGTCGACAGCTGGGCCATGGTGGTAGCTCCTCGGAGGGCCTGGAACAGGGCAACCCTCCACCAGGGCCATGGGGCACTATCCCCATCTCTCTGCTGGAATATGGGGATAGGCTGGACCTGCTGCAGGCTGATTCCAGGGGCGGCTAGCTGCAGATGGTTGCTTGTAGCAGTCGCTGCGCTACCTCCCCCGTCCTCCGCTGGGCTCCACCAGTGACCATCGCTGCCATCGGGGAAAGGGCTGGTGCTAGGAAGTGGCTGCCCGTTGCTGTGGCTGGTGGCTCCATTCTATGACCCTTTCCGGGTCAGAGAGGCCACACTTGTCCGTGCTCCTTCTGAGTGTGTGTGTGTGTGTTTATTATTGTGAGTCCATGTTTATTACATAATGCAATGTGTTGACAATGTGTAAAGCAGTCTGCCTTGAGAATTAATTAGAACAGAATAAATTAGAACTGGGAGATATTATATATGAATGACACTGTCATGAAATGCATTGTCTACCCATATAATTTAGCCTAATGGGAGCAATTGAGATGGTCACCCCTCTTTGCCAGACCGTCAAAATCTCCCGTCATGTCTGATGTTGAAATACACAGCACAGAGGACAGTTACTCGTAGACTGTGTCGAACTTGGCGCTCTACGTCCTACCTGTTATTTCCCCATTCATCAAACATCAAGTTGAACATATGTCACTCTCACTGATATGACTGCATTTGTTGCTTGCTATAATCCAAAGTAGTTTGGGCAGTGAAACCGATTTTTTTTTTAATCAGTTAAAATATTACTTTTAAGACGCTTTTGACTGCCCACTTTAGTAAACAAGGGTTAGGGTTAGGGTTAGGGTTAGTTTGAATCTAACCCTAAACTGATTCAAAATCAGTTTGAATCATTTAGCAAATTCTATCTACCTTATCATCTTTACAAGATTTTGTTATGATACTACAATATGTAGAGTAAACTTAAAATACTCAAAAAAGATTAGGAAGATAAGTTAATACTCCAGTGAATTGAGATGTTCCACGGGCCAGTTCCGGCCCTCAGGCATTATGTTGCCCATATCTTGTGTAGTGGCTAGTGTGTTCGACACCCAGATAGTACTGTGTTCGATCCCAGCAGCCTACCTGAAATCCTTGAGAAAGGTAAGCTAACCAAGCTAACCCCTACCTGCTCATTCACTTTAAATCGTTTCTACATTCACTCCAAAACATGACGTATTAAATAACACTCCAAATGCACACACCCACTTATCATAATCCCTCACTATTTTACACTTGATACGTGAAACTCCATTATAATTGAATCCTTTAAATACATAGGAAAATGCAATATAAATGCAATTAATTATATTTGTGTCGTAACTGACATAAATAGCATTTACATTTACATTTAGAGCATTTGGCAGACGCTTTTATCCAAAGCGACTTACAAAAAGTAACACATTTGTTACTTGCCTGATGTAAATCAGGCAAGTAGAAGGTGAAGGTGGGGCTTGC
>OMKP01079641.1:18657-33695 GCA_900302375.1 Bathygadus melanobranchus
CCTTCACCTTCAAAGTTCCAAAGTGCCTACCACCGAGCAGGAACTTTTTGGGGGGCAAAATAAGTCCCCTGAACTATTAGACACTGATTCGCACCTTTGGAATTCCTCCCACGGTTCCTAGTTCCCGGGTAACATTCCTGCAGTGGAAAAGTTGCTTTATACGACTGTGTGTGCCTTATTATCAGGTGTTTAGTAGTAATGTGATTAGGAATGTGGGAATATGATTTCTTCATGGAGGCATGGAGCTCTAAGCACAGGATTTCCGTGGTGCCCCTACAGGTCAGAGGTCAAGGCCAGACAGGATGTGAAGCCTGACATACGCCAGCCGCCATTTACAGACTACCGGCAGCCCCCTGTTGACTATCGCCAGCCCCCAGTCGACTATCGCCAGCCACCAATCGACTATCGCCAGCCTCCTGGCCTGCTGGAATTCAGGCAGCATGCCACCGCCACCCCGTTCCCTCTTGGGCTCCCTGCTGACTTCAGACCCCAGGTAGGATATTCACTTCCTTGGTCCACTAGCTTGAGCTTGTTAATGGGGGCTGTGAAGATAATTTAGATATAGGGTCGATCATGTACATGCAGGATACTGCTGTGGTCCGAATGGTTGACTCCCATTGGATTTACATCCCTGATGTCTGCAGTCTTGTAGGCATTCTTGTGCAATATTCCCTAACCTCCTCTGTCTTGCACCTTAATGACATGTATCTTAATGAAGTATTGTCACTTTGGATAAAAACTTCTGATAAATGACTAAATAGTGAATAGTGGTCATGGTGGTTTGTGGCTTGCAGGACTATGACTACTTCACGGTGGAGCTGGAGAAGAGCATGAAGGGCTTTGGTTTCAGTATCCGCGGAGGAAGAGAGTACAAGATGGACTTGTTCGTCCTGCGACTTGCTGAGGACGGGCCGGCCATCCGCAATGGACGCATGAGGGTGAGGCGGGAGATGTTGCTCTCTCTCTCTCTCTCTCTCTCTCTCGCTCTACATCACTGTCTTTATCTGTCCCAAATCCTTAACTTCACCCTTCCCTTGTGTCTTTGTTCACACACACACGGCCATTTGTGTCCGGCGTGGACATTGCAGGTCGGCGACCAGATCATTGAGATCAACGGGGACAGCACGCGCGACATGACACACGCCCACGCCATTGAGCTCATCAAGGCAGGCGGGCGCCGTGTGCGTCTGCTGCTCAAGAGAGGCACAGGACAGGTGCCAGATTATGGTGAGTTATCTTCAGGTGAAAAACAAAACACTCCCCCTTTCTTCTGACAATAATGACGCTAAAGCACATCCTTTTGTGTAGTATTGTGATTATACCACATTTACCAACAAAATCAAATATATAATCAAAACGTAGTCATATTGTGCAGGGTTAGGGTTAGGGCAATTCGGTCTCAAAATAAATAACTTTTTGCTATACGTATCACGTCCGTAGACTCCTATGCAACACATCCAGTAGGACAGACCTTAGTAACGACCTAGCAACGGAGACACTTTCTAGTCCCTGTTATTGAGTCAGCCAGCCAACTTGGGCTAATACTTTCTAGAGATTGTGGGATTTCCCAAACTGAATTAATACCTATCACACCTACCTGAGCTTGTGTGTGCACCCAAGACACAGGTTTTTAGGTCGTTTGCTTGTCAAAAGATATTTGATAACCGTCTGAGCAAACCAACCCCCCCATAGCCAATAGAAGCCCATTCAAAATCAAACTCCACATTAGACTCATTGTAAACACAATGAATGCATCGACCTTCATGTTTGGATTAGTTATTTCATTATGTTAATATTTATGTTGCTTTGGTTGTTACCAGGCAGTTTTGACCTCGAGGATGCATATCATTGTGCTTCTGATGTGGGTGTACCTGCAGGCAATAACATTAGGTTGGTCAATAGTATTGTATTACTACTATACTAATATCTAATAAATGGATGGTCGCAGCCCTATAACAACAGTATAGGGCTTAGTACCTACCTCGAGTGGTTCGACCAACGATGGGAAAACGGTGGGTACAGCTCCAGGCTTTAGATGGTCTCCTTGGTAGTCAGTGGCTTCAAAGTGATCACTGCATATCCTTATATCCTTGTTCGCAAACTGTTATGCTGATCCAGCCATGTCTGGTACAAAGTTGCATCACATGAAAAACAATGAAAATGTGCTTTTAATGTGAGTTTAACTGGGTACAAGGCACCTCATTATTACACTGACATAGCATCAAAGTTAGCAGGTGTTAGTTTGTTCGATTTCATTGCATTAACAAAGCATTGTTTTGTTTCCATTGTCCCTGATTTTGCCACGAAAGGAAGAAAAAAACGTGCTACTATGTGACTTTTACATTTACATTTAGGCCATTTGGCAGACGTTTTTATCCAAAGCGACTTACAATAAGTACGATGCTACACAATGCTAAGTGCTATTTCAAGTGCCGGGGCATACTAACATACAGGATGCTACATAGTGCCAGGACGTGCAAACATAATAGTGCTAGGGATCCAGGAGGGGATTGGATTCAAGCCCTATTTGAGTAGGTGGGGAGGAGAGGTGGGTAAGAAGGAAAGCGGAAGGGAAGAAGAGTCCAGGTGAACTTTGAATAGGTGAGTCTTGAGTCTCTTGCGGAAGCTGATTAGAGATTCTGCTGTCCTCACATCGTTCAGGAGCTCATTCCACCACTGTGGTGCAAGGACAGAGAAGAGTTGTGACTTGGTGGAGCGACGCTTGTCTGCTCTTAGCGGTGGTCAGCTGAAGTAGTTGAGTGGAGCGCTCGAGCTGGGGCATAGGATCTGACTAATGCTTGGAGGTAGGTGGGGGCAGTTCCACTTACAGCCTTGTAGGCCAATGTCTTGAACCTGATGCAAGCGATACAGGGATACAGGGAGCCAGTGGAGGTCAAGGAAGAGGGGGGTCTTTGTTAGGTTGAACAGAAGGCGTGCTGTGGCCTTCTGGATACACTGCAGAGGTTTGATTGCAGAGGTTGGGAGTCCAGCCAGGAGCGAGTTGCAGTAGTCGAGGCGGGTGATGACAAGCGCTTGGACCAAGATCTGCACTGCTTCTCGTGTGAGGAAGGGCCAGATCCTGCAGATGTTGTAGAGAGCACTTCTACAAGTTCTGGCCACTGCAGTGATGTTGGGGTTGCAGCACAGTTGATCGTCCAGCACCACGCCAAGGTTCCTCACGGTCGTGAAGGAAATAATGTGATGTCCTCAATGGTGACGAGAACGTCCATCTGGGGGCAGTCTTTCCCCCGGCAGGCTGAGCTTCATGTGATGCACAGTCCATTTGCTAATGTCTGCCAGACATTCCGAAATGCATGTTGCGACTTGGGTGCCAGAAGGGGGAAAAGAAAGGAATAGTTGGGTGGCATCCGTGTAACAATGGTAGCAATGGTAGAAGCTGTGGGATGTGATTACAGAGCCTAGAGATCTAGTGTATAAGGAGAACAGAAGAGGTCCTAAGACTGAGCCTTGGGGGACTCCGGTGTCAAGAGGGCAGGGTCTGGACAAGGAGCCGCTCCATGTGACCTGATATGTGCGCTTCATCAGGTAGGAAGTGAACCAGGATAGCGCAGGTCCAGCAATGCAGAGTTCAGCAAGAGTGGAGAGGAGGATCTGGTGTGTCAAACCGATGAGCAGGACGAGGCTCTGGCGGCGAGGAGGGGACAGTTGAGGAGAGAGTAGAGGGGGAGAGAGATTTCAGGTTCCGGTGGGAGTTGACGATGTTAGGGGTAGGAAGGGGGGGAGGAGGACTTCAAGGGGATGGAGAAGGCAACAAAGCGGTGGTCGGACACAAGGAGAGAGACCAGAGGTCACGTTAGACATTTAAAAGGTCACGTTAGACATTTAAAATTAAATAATCAACCTTAAATAATCAACCCTCAACCTGTTAATAATAATAGGTTGAGGGTTGACATTAAAAGGACAATCTAAGTAATGATACAATGTTTACAATGAGTTTAACATGAAGTTTGATGTTTAATGGGCTTCTTTTGGATGGGTGGCGGGGGGTTGCTCACACGATTATCAAGTATCTAAATATTGAAGCAAGCAACCTAAATACGGTTTGCGGTGCACACAAAAGCCCCAGTAGGTGAAATTCCCCTTTATGATCATAGCAGACATTAAAACAAACAAACATGATTTTGGGTTGACTGCCACTTTACCCAATCATTTATTTCAATATATAATCCTAACCTAATTAGGAAATAATTCTACCTTCATTACCAATTAATTCTATCTTTTGAATCCTGCTGATATTACTAACAGATTTCTGTATTCAAAACGCTTTGCTTGTCTTGTTCTCTCCTGTGTTTCTACCATTCTCTCTCTCTCTCTCTCTCTCTCTCTCTCTCTCTCTCATGACAGTTCTTGAGTCTGTACCTCAAACCTGTCTGTTGGTTTGACCCGTCTGTCTGTTGGTTTAACCCACTGTTTGGAGTCTAATGATTAGTACAGGCCTCTACTTGCCCTCTCTTAGGAATGGTACCTCCAAACCTGTCCATGTGCATGAAAGGTGACACACTAAGCTCCCCCTATTTCTTCTTAATGGGCCACTCTAAAGACACGGTTCGTGAACAAACCGCATGCCTCTCTCCATTCTGGCTGTGCATCAGTGCTGTGCATGCAGTGATACATACGTATGTGTGTTTGTAGTGTCTGTGTTCACCTGTGTGTGTGTGTGTGTGTGTGTGTGTACAAGCAAAAAAAGCAATGAGGTTTGAAGTGTGTGTTTAGGTCAACCTGGTGCCATTTGTGGAAAACTGGCGATTGAACACTGGGTGATTTGAATCACCATCATCGCTGATAGAAGCTCCTGGCCTGGTCTTCCATGCCACCCCAGTGAAATGAGAGCCGTTTTGACTGCACTCGATGAACCCATTTACACCTGGTGATATGGCACATCTCGTCCCATCATAAACAGCACGGCTGAAACTACAGACGTGACACACATTGCATATGCATTCAATCCAGCCACCAAAACCACAGTCAGTACTTAGGGATGTGTTATGAGCCAATTGTCAATATAGCATGAATGCATATATGTGCCTTTGTCACCCAGGGCCGGCACTAGGGTTTTGGGGGCCATAGGCCAAGACTGGTGTGGGGCCCCTCAACAACAATAGCCGACTAGGATAGACAACAAAAATAAGTAATTAACTTGCTCCCGCCTTTACTCCCTCCCTTGTGTTGGACAGTATGATGGCAGATATATTGTGAACGTAGAAAATTGGTAACCATACAATTATGTAAACATAATTTTGTGTTGTTTCCCCCCGATTCTATGGCGACACATTGAATTAATGGCAAATCGATTTTCACCTGACTTGAGGCTTGAATCATGCAAGGCCAGTCACTGTGTTCGCTATGGAATGACTATGGAATATGAATGAGGAAGGTGAAGTGGCTTCAAATAGAGCGTGACACCCCTCAACAAGTGCTTTGATATGCTTAGTCAGTTTTCTGACGAAGCAATTAATTGGTAACACTTGTAAAGTAGTACAACAAACCATAGTCCACAGAAAGATAATGACATCCTATCACCCTATCCTTTGCCCACATAAAAACAAATATAAAAACCCTACAATGTCCAATCACAGACAGATATTTTTCCACATGTAGAATGTACATTACTCATTAGTAATCACGTTTTGGTTATTGGACATGTAAGCGAGTTCTCCATAAGCCATAGCTGTCGGCTAAACTGCCGTGTAGCTGGCAGTAGTCTGTGCTACTACACGGCTTCTTGTAAAGGAAACACCAAGAGATGCGGCACTTCCATTTTTATTAAACAATGTTCAAAAGTTTGATACTGCATATGTATATATTTGCAACCCAACACCAAGCCACGTCCCCCCTCACACCTCCAGCCGGCTACTTTTCCGATTTATTAAATATTAAATATGAATATTAAATATTAGCCCAACATACAAATATATAAGCAGGCCTACTCCATTTACCATGGTTGAAATAGCCTGTACAAGACTGTAAATGACACCTCCAGAAATAATAATAATAGTGGATATATTTTATGATATATGCACTGTGACATCTATTGCTATGTTCCCTCCTGCTGGCTCTGGGACTACAATTCAAGGCAGCCAGACAGGAAGGAAAAGGTCTAATTGGCATTCAGGTGGCCGGAATAAAGGGGATGAGGCCATGCTTTGGATAGAAAGAAGGCCCTGAGGGAAATTTTTGGTGTGAAGGAAGACACCATGCATGGCTAATAATTAAATGTTTTGAAAATAAAGTTTGTGCCTGTTCCCCTCCGCACCCCCCATGCCGGCTACTTATATAAATTGTCTGGCTACTGTAAGTCTGTTGAGATCTTAAAGTACCTTTAATGCACTAATTATTTTGTAATTGAATTCACTGGATTAGCCTATCTTGGCACTTGCCTATCTTGCTGATGTCTCAGGCCATCTATGCATCGTCAAGGTCATTTGCATGCCTTTGAAAGTTGTCATGGCCACTGCCGTTTAACTGCACAACAAAGGACACCTGTGGTTGCATTTTATGGAATTGGTTCCAAACCCAGGAGATTGACTAAAGTGTAGACATGTGTTTGTGTTTTTTGATATGTGTAAGTATGGTAAGCTAGGGTGCACAATCGTGCTTCCTGGTCATGCATGTCTGCATAAAAATCTGAATGCCAGGATCTGTGCTGCTCCCTCTCAGCTGCATGCATGTGTGCATGACACTCAGGCAGGATAAGTCTCTGCCTTACACTCATTCATGTGCATGGGTGCAACTGTACAGACTTTCTGGTGATTCTTCCTATTTTAACTACAGAATATTGTTAAGTTGAGCACAAAAGTTTGAAATTATTACCTTTAGCCATAAGTTAGAGGTGCTTAAGTGTAGGTGTAGTTAAAGTAAATGTTAAAGTTATTGATGCTTGAATGTTAGATATTAGCTTAAGGGTGGTTAATTTTAGCTCTAGTGTGAGATGTTTGGTGTTAAGTTAAGGGGTCTCTGTGGTTATGGCCAGAGTAAGGTTCTGTAAGAAAGCAAAGAATCATGGGAATAAGCACCAAACAATTAACCACTTGTTCATGTTCAAGAGTGTTTTTGTATTTAAATTCCCTTGCTTTTCTCCCTGCATTTCCTTGACAGACAGTGGCAGCCCCTGGGATTCCCTTTCTACAGTCCACCATACCCTGCAGGAAGTGACCCTTGATCCCCATCATCCATCCGAATTGTTCTCATCACATCCTGCCCCGGCCCCCCCCCACCAGCTCCCTCTAGAGGTCAGAGTGTGCGTGGCAGGCCAGGCTCTACAGCTGACAGACCAGGGTTCCATTAGAGAGGCTTCGGGTGGCAGGTCCACCCAGCAGAAGTACACCATCCGGGGAGGTGGGCCTGGGGAGGTGGACGTGGGAACAGGGGAGTGCCAGCTTGTGCCTCTGCCTCCCAAAGCTGTCCTGGGGAGAACCATTAACCGAAGAGAGATGCAAAGGGATGCTAGCTCCACCTGTTGTGAGAGGAAGGACCTGCAGACTCAGGGTACAGGCTCTGCCTGGCCATGGGACTCCTGTGTTGGGGTGAGTGTAAATGGAGGTGCTCCTCCAGGCCACCCTCTGGACAGGGTGGAGCCAAAAGGGTTGCTTCCCAAGGAAGGGACAAGGCCCACTGACAACAGTGGGCAGTGCTACCCCTCTAAACATGTGGAGGGTTCGACTGCTTCCCCTGGACCCTGGAAGTTGCCTGGACTTGATAAACTGCCCGGCACCCTAAGGTCCTGGACCTCCACAGTGAGCAGATAGACCGGATCTAGCTGGTTTGGACCAGATCAGACTGTTTGCTTTATGTGCGCCTCCCCCCGACAACACCCATTTGATTTGAAGTCACAGAGGAGAATCAAATACTTTTTCTATGTCTCACCTATTGGTTCACCCTCTCCTTGACAAATATTTTATGTTTCATTAGTTATTACAAGATGATTACACCGACCACCTTAAGAAGCAGAGGGACCTTCAAAGCTCTTGTAGAATACAGCATATAGCGGGACTGACTCACAACTCTACAATAATCACATATATTGTTTCAGTAGCTGTCGGTGTGTATCCTTAATTGCTGAACCACTTTCCTGCTCCGAACCAACATTTGGAGTGCAAAGCTTATGGAAAAAAGGCTGCTTGCCAATGAGAGATATTTTAAATGAAGAAGTCATCTTCTAGAACTGCAGATGACAGATGCACTGGTGGGCTAATGGGGCACTAAGGTAACAGATAGTTCTGTTAACAAGATACATGTTAGATTTCACATGCCTACCAATATATCATATTCTGTAAATGTGAAAACGAACGGAAAATATGTACATTTGATCGACTCCAAAAAGATACCCATGTTCAGGTGTTTTTAGGTGGTGTTGTAGTTAGAAAAACATTGTAAAGAGAAGAGGAAATTTTATTTTGAGAACCATAAGTTCATTGCCTTGTCTATATCTACATATCAAAGACATACATATGAAGTCACCCAGACCATTAGCGGGGCCATCTTGTGCATGGACTCAAACCAACATGTTGATATAAAGGAACGCTTGTATAGCGCTACAATCTTAAGAGAATCTCCTTTATGACACAAATCCCTCAGTTCATAAATGGACGAAAAATAGTTCCTGGTCAATCAAGTTCAATTTAAGAGAAGTTCCAGCAATCACTTTGTTGCAACCCAGTTATGTCATTGTGCACATATCTAAACTCTGGTCTATTGCTAAACAGGGGTTGGGGGGATGTGTCCCCTTTCTATTCAACATTTATACGCCTTTTACTGTACTACATGTACCACATCACTGTGGAAGAGAGACATCAGCGTGAACAAGAGGAGGTGGATGGTTTTGGTGGTGAGGCAGAGTGCCTTACTGAAACTAATGCAGAGCTGTTGCCATTGTGGTTTCTAATCACAGTCCTTTCAGTTTGATTTGGAAATAGTACACTAAACAGTTGGGGGGCAATACCTGCATCTGTGAATGATGTCACTAGTAGTAACGCCTGCTCCTCAGAACAATCGCTTGAGGAGCAGTTTTGAAGTATTATATTCAACCCTCACTCCACCCCTCACCCCCCCTCCAGCCTCCAGTGTTAGCAAGTGGCCAACATGTAGCCTTCAGGCTATCCTAGTGGAGAGCCACACGGTAAATCTTTAAAACAGTAGCGTTGGCTACAGAGCCCATCCTACTGCTGAGTGCTGTACGTCAAGCTTGTTGATTCGTAGGTACTGCACATATGCTATGCTTTTTGTAGTCAACCAAAACCAACTGGTGTTTATTGAGCGAGACAGAAGTAATACAATGCAGACATCATTGTCACAAGTAATGACAGAACAAATAACCAAATAGCCAAATATTTGAGTAATCCCATGTTAAGATACAATGTATTATGAAAGTTCAATAGCCATTGGCTGTGAATCACACCAGCAGGGGTTTTAAAACTGTGCAGAGTTAGCAAGCTTCACTGACTCTTTGCTGGAGTTCAGAGCACGAAGCACAACTGGTTTTGTGAATGGATATTAGTTTCTATTCATTAAAATAGTATAGATGTCTATTCAGTATACCTGGTTAAAATGTACCAGCATTGGTGGCCATTCCCATTACGTCCATTGTTTTTGTTTATAGCATTTGCACAATACATCCATCAGAATCCAAACTTGCAACTTACAGCTGAAATAATCACAAAGTAGTCACTACTCTACTTCAGTATCCCCAATGTTTTTTCTATTAGATAATTGTTGGAGTGACAAAAACAAATGACAGTCTATCAGAGACAAGAAAATATAAAACAGCAGCATGACATCACCAGTGACCCTCTGTAACTGTTAAACATCTTAGTCCACCACTACAAGTGGTACTCAAAGGGAGTAGCTTGGAGGCCATGGAGTTGGGCATATATGCAATGTGTGGCTAACCTTTAGATTACCATGAAAAATAAATCTTGTACAAATACATAGAGTAAAATGACTATAACAGTGATTCCCAGTACATCCATAAGGTATAACATTTTGTGTCATTTGATGTCATAAGTCCCGACCTCTCTGACCTTCCACTTGCACCTGAACTCTTGCATTGTATTTAATCCTTGTTTATGTGACAATTTTTCCAGCTAACTTGTTAACGAGGAGCATACAAACATGCCAGTAATATTTTCAGAGAAGGATCCGTCAAGGCTGTCCCCTACCAGGTGTGATTTTTGTATACATGGAAAGATGGCACATTCATGAGTCCCCATTGCAATCATGTATAACTGTGTAGTGTTAACGATGTATTATTCACCATGTACAGCTGTATTCCTACAGATATGCTTTACTGTATCATTGATACTGTAGTTTCAAAGACGTGAACAACTATTTTTATGAAATGCGACAGTACGAATATATTACATTTTGCTAAAAAAAAATGTAAAAATCTTGTTTACTGAAAGGTATTCTGAAATAATGTCAAATAAACTGTTGACATGGTGTAAAAATATTCTCTGCAGGATTCATTTGAATTATTTTAGATAATAACTAAAAGTAAATTATGGATATTCTACAAATCAGAAATGTGTGTCCACCTGTGTCACCATGAAAACTGAATTAATCAACTGGGTTGTTTGTTAATAGGAATGGGCCTGATTATATAATTATTCTGATTATGAGAACTCCTCGCCTAAACAACACACACACACACGCACATCCATTGAACACTATCCGCAAATGAACGAAACCTGAACGATATAACTGGTAGTAACGTGACAATGTAGCATAGTGGGACGTTAACTTAGTCAAGTCACAGCTAAATGAACTGAAACAGCGAATTTCACAGAGGTAAACATACAGTGTGGGCAACTTACAGATTCCATGACACACACAACTTCAAGAAAGTTCAACAAGGGACGTTGTGGGCTCAAAAATTATTTCCGGCGCATTTCAGTGTAATACTTTCACCAGGTGGATCCAAAATCCTTTCTAGGCTCAAAAATCCTCTCCAGTGCAATTTCAGACTGAGGCTTTCTCGAGGTGCTCACTGTACTGCGGAGGGTTAGGGGAAGCTGTGTTATCCTACTGGCTGCCGACAGCCGCAGTTTCGCTGATCTAAACAACTTGAATGTCTTTTCAACTATCTCTTCCTGTGTGTTCTTGTATCCCTCCACTTCTGTGTGTGTGTTCACCTCTCCTCATCACTTGGCACTTCACTTACTTGGGTCCTCAGCAATACACCCACCGAGTTTGAAGTCAATCGGGTGAATGGTTCTCGCGCTAGGCAAAGAACACACATACACACACACAGATTTCTGGAATTATTATAATATATTATAATTATTAAAGGGGTTATAGGCCTATGCAAATTCTAGGTGGCATTAGGAAGAGGTTAATCTAAATCCAAAGGTTTGAAAGTTGAAAATAGGTGTAATAACTTCACTGCTACACTTACTGGAATGAGAAAACTCTACTCACTTAAAACAAATCATATTCACATTCTTCCCCTGGACCCTCTTCTCTAGAGTAGCCATCACCTGCCTGTGAAAAAAGATGGACTTGAAATGAGCAACATGTGTATATTATGCACTGTAAATAGTGGCCTATAGAATTCTGTCTACAAAATGCTCAGTGGCATGATCCAGACAGGACACACTCCTCTGGGTATCAGACTCAAGAAGGATTGACATGCCCACTGTCAATGAGCAGACTCTCTATTGTCAGAGAGTGATAGTGACTCTGACAATATTTCACGAAGAACCACTGGCCCTGTATACAACAGAAACTGGCAGAACTCTGTTGCCTTCCAGCAATGCACTTCCTGCAAAGAGCGGGATTGTCTGGCAAACTCACTTGGCATTGCACCCCGCAGCATCAACAATGTATTTGAAATCTCCCTCATTATGGGTGCCAGTCTGCTATGATGAGGTCTATGCAACAGGTACATTAGCATCTGTTTTACCACCCCAAGGCAAATGAGATGCATGTAGTCTAAAGCTGCGTCTCCACCAAAGGTACCCAGAACTTTTAGTCCCAGGAACTACTTTTCAGGAACTAAAAGGTTCCTTCAGCCCATTCCTGTCTACGTTTCCAGATTGTCTACAGATTGTAATCTGTAATCATAATTGAACATGACACATAAGTATTACTTTCATAAACACAACTTGAAATTAAACAAAATAAAATCAGTAATCACACATGGTTATTCTGAAGCTATATTCCACATATTCTATTGGGGGCGTTTTGCCTCTCACAGTGACAATAATGGTTCCATACATTACTGCACATTTCTAGATTTACCTCAAAATATAATACACAATATAAATATAATTTTATTTATTTGGACAAGTAGCCTAGTCTCACAGACATTAGCCTCTGACCAATTTAACATAAATGTTCTCACAGCCACGATTGTATGCATTTGTGATAAGCAACCTCTCCGTGCCAAGACAGTGCAATTCTGTTTTACTGAATGAAAAATGAAATCGTCACGAACTAACGTCACTTTAATAACCCTAACCCTAGTTACTAAACTTCAAAAATACTTAATGATAAGTTGAAATTGATCTCCCCTTTTGTTGTAAATGTTTTTAGACACTTTGTGAGAGTTTCCTTGTGTTCATTTGCCAAGGTATTTTGCAACAATGTGCAGTGGATAGAGCACTACACATGGCTGCTTGTATGGCTACACAGACCAGTCTGTGTAGGATCTATTGTTTTACTGTAACATGAAAGGGCCATTTAAAGCAATTACAAACCCAAAAGAACAGTGGGAGGTTAGCTAGTGTGTTCTGGGTGATATGGTATTCTGGGTGGTTGCTAGTGTGTTCTGGGTGATATGGTATTCTGGGTGGTTGCTAGTGTGTTCTGGGTTGTTTCTAGAATGTTCTAGGTGATTGTTAAGATGTTCTGGGTGGTTGCGAGTACATGAAGTCAGCGCCAGTGCATAAAAACCCTTTAGTATGGTAACATACATAATTTAAGTAGTGAAACATGGTATTTCATATTTTCAGGTTATGGTATGGCCTCCCAAGTTAAAATGTGAGAAAATGATGTAGAAAAAACATGTGGCAGACGATTTTATTCAAAGCGACTTACAATAAGTACATACAGTATGTCGAAAGAGTGAAACAATATATCGCTGGCGGTACAGTAAGATTTGAATAGAACAACTTTCAAGCACTCATGATTGTTAGGTCAATAGAACAAGTTTCAAGCTCTTTTGCTAGGTTGACCCCTTGCTGTAAAACAGCAAGGTAGCCAGGGTACGATGCTACACAATGCTAAGTACTAGTTCAAGTACCGGGATATACAAACATACAGGATGCTACATAATGCATATACACGCACCGGCCACTTTATTAGGTACACCTTGCTAGTACCGGGTTGGACCCCCTTGTGCCTTCAGAACTACTTATTAAATGAACCTTAATTCTTCGTGGCATAGATTCAACAAGGTGCTGGAAACATTCCTCAGAGATTTTGGTCCATATTGACATGATAGCATCACACAGTTGCTGCAGATTTGTCGGCTGCACATCCATGATGCGAATCTCCCGTTCCACCACATCTCAAAGGTGCTCTATTGGATTGCGATCTGGTGACTGTGGAGGCCATTTGAGTACAGTGAACTCATTGTTATGTTCAAGAAACCAGTTTGAGATGATTTGAGCTTTGTGACATGGCGCGTTATCCTGCTGAAAGTAGCCATTAGAAGATGGGTACACTGTGGTCATAAAATGATGGACATGGATGGAAAGAATCTTCAAAGAATTGACTATATGCCTACAAAATCTGACTTTGTGCAAGTGTACGTAGAAGAATCGATGCTGGTTTGAAGGCAAAGGGTGGTCACACCAAATATTGTGATATATTGTCAATATTGATTTGATTTAGATTTTCACTCACTTTGCATTTTGTTAATTGATAAAAATAAAATATTAACATTTCTATTTTTGAAAGCATTCTTATTTTACAGCATTTTTTCACACCTGCCTAAAACTTTTGCACAGTACTGTACATTTTACGAGATTCAATAATTTCATTTAATTCAAGTATATTTAAATCCTCTTTAAGTTTTTCTATTGAAATCTATCCATACATTAAAATAGTTCAACCCTGTTAAAAGCATGTGGAAGCTTCTCAATGGGCTTCTACAGTATGTTGTGTCAGAAGTTTGAACAATAGGGGAGTCATGCAGTCATTTGGTCGTTCAGGTATAAATGTATGAGCTTGAAACAGGTAGGGTATCAGTTGACCAACCGATCTGAGAGACCAGAGAACTAAACACAACCATCATGATGGGCAAGGTAAAGATATATTAACATAAATTATTGATTTGTATGTATATAATGTATTACATATTTTGTACATTAAATATTGAAGCCAACTGTCTTTTGTTTAATTATCAATCAGTAATGGCACACTGTTCTGTGATGTATGTGTGCTCTGGTGGACAAATGTTTCAGATCACCTTCTACGAGGAGATGAACTTCCAGGGCCGCTCCTATGAGTGCATGAGCGACTGCTCTGACATGTCCTCCTACATGAGCAGGTGCCATTCCTGCAGGGTGGAGAGCGGCTGCTTCATGGTCTATGAGAGGAACAACTTCATGGGCCAGCAGTTCTTCATGAGGGGAGAGTAAAGTAAGTAAGTAATCAGAGGATATTGGTCCTTTATTTGCCACACGGTCGACACTTCAACCACACACTGTGTGCCGGTGGAATGCCATCCCATCCTGACCGTCCTCCCCCAGGGAAAGCCAGGAGCAGTGGGCAGCCATCAGTAAGGCGCCCAGGGACCAAGTCCAAGCGCTCGAAGAGAAATCTGTTCTTCTGCATGTTTTTGTTGTGGGGATCTATGGGGGGAACCCGAGTGAACACGGGGAGAACATGCAAACTCCACACAGAAAGGCCCGGGAACCAGCCCCGACATGTTGCACCATGCGGGACTTGAACCCACAACCTTCTTGCTGTGAGGCAACAGTGCTATGCACTGAGCCACCGTGCCCTCTAATGACATACAATGACATGCAGCACATGATGAGCATGGGAATGATGTTTGGCCACCTGGACTCTGAATA
>OMKP01079644.1:0-14540 GCA_900302375.1 Bathygadus melanobranchus
GGCAGGAGGTGAAGCTATGGGTCTTGAGCCTCTTGCGGAAGCAGGTCAGTGATTCTGCTGTCCTGACCGCTGTCGGGAGGTCGTGCCACCATTGTGGTGCAAGGACAGAGAAGAGTTGTGATTTGGTGGAGCGACGTTTGTTTGTTTTTAGTGATGGTGGTACCAGGCGGCCAGCTGAAGTGGTTGAGCGAAGTGTTCGAGCTGGGGCATGAGGTTTGACCAGTGCTTGGAGGTAGGTGGGGGCAGTTCCACTGACAGCCTTGTAGGCCAGCACCAAATCTTGAACTTGATGCGAGCAGTTACAGGGAGCCAGTGGAGGTCACTCATGACGCTACACCTTGTACAACTTGGACCGCTGTTTGATTGGTGCAGCATAGAGAAGGCCATACCTTGGCCTCAGACTGCTGGTGTTTGTCTGTAGTCTGGGTGAGTTCATGGCGGGTCTTAGCCAGCTCCCGGTCCCGATCCACCAGCTCTCTGCGGCTCTGGTCCAGTTGGGTCTGCAGCTCCTGAAGTCGGGAGGTCTGACCACGAATCTCCTTTTCCTGGGAGGACAGATTCCTCTCCAGCTCTGACATGTGGCCACGAAGCTCTGGTGGAGAGGCAGAGATGAGTGTACTGTAATACTGCTTTCAGGACAACTTGTAACTCTATAAAAAGCTCTAACTTGTTAGAAATGGATTGAACGGTTGTCTAACTCAGAATTACAGGGTTGAGCTCATTTCGGAGCTCTGATTTGTCAGACTTGGCATCATTAGCGTCATGGCACTGTTTGTAATTTGATGTGTAATTATGCAATATGTGTTTGTATCGTTTATATTTTGCTCTGATTATAGCAATATGCTATTATTAAAACAGCTATTCTACTGATTACATTAGCCAGCGTTTGCATACACTGCTGCTGCATATATATTTTGTATTCAGCAGTGAGCCACAATATGCCGAACTTGATCGAGAAACAACGGCTGTAATGCGACTGAGGAACGGCTGACTAACTTGCTCACCTTGGTTAAGAGCCTTAAGTTGCTTCATCTGTTCGGAGGAGCCAGCTGGACTCTGTGCCGCAATGGACGAGCTGATTCGCTGGCTGGGTTTGATGGGCGTCTCCTCGTGCGCATCCCAAAGGGAGGACCCACCGTGTCTCTTTAGGGGTGTTTCCATAGAAACCTGGGACAGCCGGCTCTGGGATTGGTCCGGCTGCTGCCATGGGAATATGGAGGAGCCGGCCTGCTGACGGGCAGCTATGTCTTTGTGACCGATGCTGGTTGCGGACTGATTCAACATCTGGTAGAGGGAGGAAAAAAAGACGTATATTAAACATAATATAGTCTGCTACAGGCGGCTGTAACAACATGTACACAGCATACTTTACAAAAGATAAAAGGGAACAGAAAAAAGAACAACAACAAAAGTGCCCCGGTGCTCACCTTGACCTGCAGGACTTTGAGTTCTGTCTCAAGCCTCTTCCTCTCCTCCACCTCCTGGCTGTATTTCTCCTGGAGCTCCTCCAGCCTGTTGTCTAGTTCACACAGAGACAATTCATTTTAGGATTTAGTTTATTACTGAATGTGGCCAAGATTGAAAACAACTGATGATAACCAATCAAATGGTGAGCAGTGATCACATTGACCCACTGGTCCAAAGAGAAACAGCCCCAGGGCCGGGCCCGTCTCCCATACCGAAGCAGATGACGGACGGTACCTTGGTGTCTGTAGGCAGGAGTGGCGCTTGGTGCAGGAAAACCCTTCTGTGGAGTAGCGTACGCCTGCAGTTCAGAGTAGGATGATGACAGGGAAGACGAGGAGGAGGAAGGCTGCGAACGATCCAACTCATTCTTGCACCTGGCCAAATGAGAAGGTTTCAAATGTCATCTATCTATCTATCTATCCATCTAGAGTGAAATATAAAACAAAGCCAAAAACTATGTTGAGTGTGCAAATAGCCTTTTTTGCAGACTCATACATTTACATTTAGAGCATTTGGCAGACGCTTTTATCCAAAGCGACTTACAAAAAGTAACACATTTAACACAAAAAGTAATACATTTTTCATGTCACCCAGCCCTAACAGGTCCTACTCACTTTTTGAGCTGCTCCAGTCGTTCTATGGTTCTCTTGGCGGTGTTGAGCTGGCCCTCCAGGTACCTAACCTAGGTTGAGAAGACATGGTTTAGCCATGAAGAAAACATCAGCTTAGTTCATGTTTCCCTTAACCCGCCCCCTCTTTGTTTGGGTGTGTCCCTAAATGGGAGTATGCAAGGCTGTGAGTAATATAGAAGCGAATATGAAATCTGACCGCCTTCAGGACTAGTACAGGCCAGGAGCCTACAACAAACGATACAAGTCTAGGCTGTGTAGTTGATATATCAAATAACACCACCTGCTGTGTATCTGGTACTGATTTTGTGAAACTCATAATAACATTGAAGGTAGCCAGCCCTTTTCTTTTGACAATTCACTCAGATTTCATACATGCATGTAAGGGGCGGGTCCCAGAAACTTGAGTCATGGCTAATAGATGTTTTGGTGATAGCCAACCTGCTGCTCTTTGACCCCCAGGTCATGGACGGCTTTTTGGCGGGACTTCTCCAAAGAGTCACATGACTCTACCAGCGTCTGGTTCTCTCTTTTCAGAGCGGACGCATCGCTCCGCTCACTGTCCACCTGGAGAGAGCAAGACTGGTATGATGCTTTTCCTAACACAACAACATACAACACTCTGATCTGACTATACTGTGTTTAGTGACCTTGTGAATAACAAGAAAAAAAATAAGAACTGTGGTCCCTTCTGTATAAGTTTTCTAAAACATAAACGGAAAGTTGCATGCAAGATTGCTGTAGTTGTATTTCATTTCCAAGACTTCCTTTCTGCTCAATTGGTTTAATGTTACGGTGGCGTGGCATCCACAATGAGGGGCTCCGTCTCAACACCAACCTTCTGCTTCTGTTTTTGCAGGGCAGCTTCCAGTGAGTCCAGCTGAAACTGTTTTTGAGTCCTCTCCTTCTTCAGCTTGTCAAGCTGGCCCTCTATCTCCAGGATCTTCTGCAGGGCTTTTGCTGGAAGGCCATCCTTCCACTCCTCTACTGCCCAGCTCATGGCACACAACCTGGCCAAGTCAGGAATACTTTTACATTGTAGGAGTGCTGAACATTTTATAAATTAATCAATGAAGTTGACAGAGATCTTTCGAGAAGCACATTCTTAGTGTTCTTGCACATATGGTATGCGTTTGTGATTGTTCAGCCTCAGTGAACAATCAACTAGATATCAACTTTGTCACATTAAGTGTGTTCTGTTTGACTTAATGATGTTGTTGATGTTGTCGTGTTAGTAATGCAATGTAGTCCTATTTGCAGTACTGCTGTCTTTTATTAAGAGGATGCTACCTTTTGGTCACAATTCCCTCCATGGAGTGCCCTCTTCATGAAAATATAAGTCTTATCTAATCTCCCTACAGACCTATCGCACCCTACAGACAGTTTGGGTCATTCGCTTTGTATCTGCATGCCTTTGGGTTCACAAAAAATAACGTTAGTCATGTATGAGCAACTTTCTGTCATTAAAGTCTGTGAAGCGTTACATTTTTCAGTGTTCTTCTTTTGAACGTTTCACAGACTTTATTGAGAGGCATGAAACCAAAGGCATGCAGATACAAAGACGTTGACCCAAGCTATCCGCAGGGTGCGAATAGTTTTTTTTTATTGCAATTAAATGAACAATCAGATCGTATTTATATTTTCATGAATAGGGCACTCCATGGAGGTAATTACTTCTATAAAATTGTAAATATGAATAATAGTACATTCCATATAGCCTATAGAATTGTGATTTGAAAGGGAACATCCCCCAAGACAAATGGTCTTAACTCAATCTCCAAATGTGTTCAAATTGTGCTTTTACACAACAGTATTAACAAAATAATCTTCTGGGGAGAATCCCCCCGGACCGCCCTACATTGGTCGGTGCTAACAATGGTTTGCGATGCATCTTATTTCAAAACTGCCAGGTAGTAATTCGGATACTGATATTGAATGTATGTGTGTATATGGAGTATATTGTGTTTGTCGTCAATATTGTTTGTTACATAAATGCATTAAAAACGGACCTCACTCAGATTCCAAACCCTACGGCCATGCACAGAGGGTTTTGTTTAGAGGATGTTATGCTTGCGTGGATGTTTGGAAACAAAACAACGTGTGTACGATTATGTCAACTGGGTTTGGCGTGTAATATTGCAATCCTAATAATGAACATGTGTACTTTGGATAATCCGATCTCATCATCACAACCACCCATCTAAATGTCGTATAACATTAAATAAGCACTAGGTGGTCCCTTTGACCTCCGAATAAAAAAATTAAACCGTTTATCGAATACATTTGTATAACATTGGATTTCGGTTTGCTCTTTGATATTCGTTGAAATAAGTGGAAAATTAAACTCGAAATACTTACTTTTCAGCGCGCCGTTCAGAAGACTAACCAGTTAAGAATTTCAAACTTCACCAAAATATGACGTAATTCAAAGAGCCTCGATCGTATTGGCTAGTGTTACTGACGTCAATGAGGCAATAGCTCTGATTGGTTAAGCATTGTACCAAGCTTCAGTTTCCGTTCCCCCTATGGGTGGGTCCCATGGTTTCTCCCACATGGTTCCGCCCTGTCATTAAAAACCAACACAGTAGGCCTAATCGGGTTTTTTTTTTAAAGAAACGACATCATTCATATATTTTTACGGAACAGTACACATGTCCTAATGTAACTGCCTACAGTCATTGAACTGAAACAAACGGGTAGAAGAAGCCTATACAATGCATCCACAAGCCAGGGTTTAGAAATGAGTGAGGTCCAGATTTTTTCTTAAAACCGTTTATTGAATTTATGGACGCACAATAATCGTACAAAAATGACACTTTTTCTTTTTTTATTGAACGATTTGTGTTTTCAAAACACAATAGGCCATTAAGATGTTAGCAACACAACACAGCACATAATATATGAAAAAACATAAATACCGGTAGTATAGTAAGTCTACCAGTAAGGGGTTTCAATGGAACAAATAGGCTTTGTTTTTGTACAAGCAGCAACTCTGAGAAGCGTAATGGGAGGTGAATGAGACATGTTTACAGTCACAGTCTGTCTCATAGAACGGGAACTGCTGAGCAGACTGATGCCAAAGTCAGAGTGATGGAGATGGGCCCGCATGCCAAAGCTGTTCACGCGGTTGCTAGGCGACAAGTCAGACCAGGCCAAGGAAGGCAGAGCAATTTGATCAGAGCAGGAGACGCAGGCGGCATGTGCAGACAACACAACAAGACACAGCATTGCCAGTTGGACGCCGGGGCCACTTGTGATCTGATGAACTACAGAGACACGAAGAGACCGGCGCCCGACGCACCTCTGCGGCCAAGTGGTACCAGACTAAAGCTGTATTCTGGAGAGACATTAGACTCCATCTTTGACACAGAATGTACAGTAAGAAGTCAGAAATGCAATTCGAGATAGTGAAGACAAGCCAAAGCCCCCTACCACCAGGCTCCACCTGCGAACACCTTTGTCTCATGCGCTTCACATTCCTTAATGATGTAATGGAAGTGGAACATGCACAACCCGGTGCCATGAGCTGATCCACAATGATGTGATGACAGCGACAATGACAGTATTCAACTCTGTGGAAGCCTGTGGAATCCATGCCTGGGGAAGTGCAACGTTGCAACTGGAGGACATCCTTTTACTCTTGAATGAATCATGTTCTGCATGATGGAGACCTCATGGTCCAAATATTATGAATAGCGTCAAACACAGTGAAAGACTGAACATAGAGTAATGAGCACTGTGCATTTCTTTTTCTTTTTGCAAAGGTATGCATTTTCCTATAATGTATACTGTATAATGTGTCTATCTCTTTCAGATGAAAAGGATGCCATGATCCCTCAAGCAGTTTATGTTGAACGCAAACTCGTAATGTGTAATGTAGCTGAATGTGTCTACTTATGCACTGAATGCTATGCACACTTTGTTTTCTGCTATGCAGAAAGCGCTGCTAACCCAGACCCGAGCACCGCTGCTTTGGGTGCAAGGCCTCTCAACTCGCTCAAGTCATCATCTGTGCCATCTATACATAAAATAAACTGTCACCATGCTACTCAATCAGGACTTTTTTTGTGATGTAGGTATAATTTTTGCATTGCAGAATATGATCTTGTTACAATGGAGGAATACAATATTGTAGGCCTATGTTAACTTTGGAAGTTTTTAATATTCCTATCCAAGTCCTATCCTCAAATATCAACTTCTTAACTAGAAAGGCAGTCATATGCAGTCAATGTTTTCTTTAATACACAATAAATACAACAATTATCTGCAATTATGAGGCTATATTAGACCATATAGATTTAAGGAAAACGTTCAGGGCCGTTTCTAGCTTTTTGGGGCCCCTATTTTATGAAACTACAAACCCCAATTTCCAAACCCTCTAAGGCAGTGGTTCCCAAACGGTGTGCTGCGGCACACTAGTGTGCCGTGAGGCAAGTCCAGGTGTGCCGTGGGATTTTGTGACAACAATACATTGTTATTGCAAATACAACTATGAAAAGGTTAGGAATTAATGTTCAATTTACGTACATTTACGTAATTTAGTCTATGTGCGCTCTATTTTTAGAGCAACCATTACACATTGCCTTGATAGTTACCAAACACAGCCATGCAGGGGCAGTTAGCTGTCAGTAGGCCATTGTCATTTATTGCTTTATTAATCATAGTCTATGTATTGTATAATTCTCATGTCCTAGCTGCTGGCAAGGCAATACTTTGGTCCGTAGTACAAACATCTTCCACCAAGTCATGCAGTCTTAAATCTTGGATTCTTGGACATTGCCACACAGCACTTAATTATACGCATCCAGTGACTTCTATTGCCTTTAGTTTCTTTTTAGTATACACGCTGGGTGTGCCAACAAGATATGTGTAAATGTTCAGTAATTGCTCTTGGCAATTTACATTTAGGGCATTTGGCAGACGCTTTTATCCAAAGCGACTTAAAATAAGTACACTTGTCGAAAGAGGGAAACAACAATACATCGCTGATGGTACAGTACAATTTGAATTTAGTAGTTAACACCAAAAATGACAGGACTGAGAGTGGCAACTTCATCCCATTGCTAAGCATGGGGACGGAGGGACGGAGAAGTACTTTGCTGGTAATGTGACACTTAGGTAATGTAATGTGTAGACACAGTTACTATTTGGGCCACAGATGGGTCACACTGTGAAGTTTTGCCAAATTTCCAACAACAGTTAACAAAAAGAACAATGGAACATGAAAGCTGAGCTCAGTATCTGTATTTGTGTAGGCCTTTGGACAGCCAAGTAAATAAATAGGATAAGCCTAAAACTAACACTGTGTATAAATAGCCTAAAGTGTGTGAAATGAAGTTGAGTGGCTGTGTGCAACTTCGTTCTTCACAAAAAAAACATTGATATATTATGATATTACAATATCATAATATGCACTTTTCCCATGCCAAATTGCTGAGCAACAAATTAAAAGCTAAACCCTGACTTTATGTGAAATTATAGACATGATTATACATTACACTATAACAGCAAGACAAAATAAAGAAGAAAATGATGAATGTCATGAATCATTTATTAAGGGTCCAGACACTGTAATACAGTGGATACAATTCAAGGCTCAGATCATTATTTGTGCATTCCCACTGCAGTAAAATGCATGCCTGGCAACTGGCATGCTAACAGCTCACAATAGAAATAGTAGAAAACAATGCAGACTGCATTTCCATACAGTACACACCTGTGCACACGTTTGATCTCATTGCCGTTAAGTCAGCAGGAGGGATCTCCGCGTACGTTGTTTATGATGACCAAACCTGTGGAAATCTGTCTTCATTCTTATCTCTCAGGTAAATCAACCCTCATATATTGGGCTTTGTGGTTATTGGACTATAGGATTATTTTGATGTAGCTTTAAAGGCTATAGGCACCTTCCAGGTGATTGTGTGTTCCTTCTACTGTGCAGGTGACACGTGCACTGAATGTTCTAGTATGACAGCACCAACAGACAACACATAAAATATGAGTATCTTTCCTGTTGTCTATTAACCCCCCATACATGTAATGCTGTACCAATAAGGTGAATCCAGTCAATAATATGAATAAGAACTAAAAAGGTATATTGTTAACTCTGGATCTCCCGTTGAGGACAATGTGTAAACAGGTATTTGCAACATCATGGAACCCACTTCTAAACCATATTTAAAAACAATGCAAATTATTGTTTTGTGCCTATGCAAATATTTTGGCATCGAATACCTGACATTGAATAAAAAGGCCCTATTAGAAGGTTGTTTTTTTATTATTACTATTTCCAAACTTTGACCTCCAATCTACAATTAAGGCTTGTTCTATTCAAACAAAGAAGGTGCATGCCTCTTGGTAGAGAATTAGATTCAATTTAACAAAACTTATCCATCTTTTATAAAATATGACAAGCTAAAGATGTCCTGGACCATGCATTGAGGAGTGTTCAAATAAGCTGATGTTAAACTGAGAAGGAGGACATTACATTTTAAGAGTCAAACTACTATATACTAGTAACTGGGATATTTCCAAATATTACTAAATATCACTCGAGGAGAATGGGACTTCTGATTCACCACGGAGAACCAAACCCCTATGTCTTTACGTCACATTTACCTCGCACAGGCATGCATTTGCCTTGATACCCTTTGTTTCACTAGCAAACATGACCAAACATAATCTTGGGAGATGAGACCATTGTTGCAGGATGATAGGTCTCAACAGTAACAAAATGCCCAGCTCAGGAGTGTTGAAGCCTGCAATAGCTCAGCATACCATGCAGGTAACATGCAGATAAAAGTCTGAACCAGACTTAAGTATATGCTTTCATAATCAACTCCAAAACGGTCGCTTTGATGTGGTGACTGACATCAACAGATATCAAATATCATACCCATATCAGACATCACATCAAATGTCGATGTAACACACGTCACGCATCCTTGTTTGATGAAGGTAACAAAAAAAATCTAACTCAAAAGACAACGCAAACCACAACACTGTATTGTGTATTTGTTCCTTATGACCTCCTTGCATGCTGCTACAAGCATCATCCATTCATTCATGATTGCTTCACAGTTTAAACCAGTCAGTTGAACGTCTATACAGCCAGTATCATAGGCAGAACTGAGAGGTTTTGAATGGGTTATACTACAGGCCACTCTCACTCAACCTGAAAGCATTGGTTCAGGGAGATATGGAGAGGATCTTCAAGATAATAAGAATAATAACCATAACAATAACAATAATAATAATAATGACTAAATGTGTGCTGCTGTTGCTGCTACTTCTCTCCAAAGCATCTGCTTTTGCATGAGTTGTAATACAATCAATAAAATTGTTTTAATACAAACTGCTCCAATTTATTGATTTTTTTTTTTTAAATGGCACAATGTGTTCAGATTAGTTGGATCAGCTGGGTGAGTCATTAAACTGACTCAATACGTGTCATATTTCTTTTCTTTAGACAAAACAAAAGCACATATGTATATGTTTTTTTTGCATTGAACACATCGTCAACAACAACAACATTCAGTAAACCAAGCCATGCCCACTTCTTCTTTTTTTTCTATACAAATGATTATGGCGTCGGACAGGACATCCTAGACCAGGCTACGACGTGGACGCGAGACAAAACCGTTAGTCACAGAAACAGACGCTACCACGCAGACCGGGACGAACAGAGGGGGACAAACAAACACTGTAGTGAACATCGCTTTACCTAGAAATGTCAAGAATAAAAAAAGGAGAGGAGAACTAGGTATAGGATGCATGCTGTGCAGTTGAAATGCTGTGGGGAGGGTCTTTCTTTTTTTGCTTTAAGGCGAGGTGCCATTAATCCAACACCTCTGTGTGGACCTTAACTGCTCCTCCTGCTGCTCCTTTCAGTTTTGCTCCTCGATCTCCCGTTTGACCTCTGCCACATAGTGGTGGTCCTTCCCATGAGCTACCTCCATGATGCTCTGTGCCTTCGGGCAGAGGGAGAAGATCATTTCAAGAGGATTACTGGCCTGTGGAGAGTGACATCATGCACATTCTAGCCTGATTAGCTTTAAGGATCACATCACAGCTGCACATGTTTGACGCTATGCCTCACACCGTTAACTGAGCCTCGCAGTGATCACACAGACGCATTTACATTTAGCAGATGTTGTTTTTATCCAAAGTGAACAGTCAACGCATAGAATCCACATTGGAACAACTGCGAAAAGGTTAGAGAATAGCAACATTGTCGTTTAGGTTCCATATTCAACGTGATTGCGATAACAACAAATGCCTTAAGAGCGAGCCCTAACCTTTCCTTTGATTTTGTTTAAATGAGTGGGTTACCTTCTTCAGAGCTTTCACCCCTTGTGTCTTCCTCTCGAGCCCCAGGTACAGCCGGCCCAGCTTCAGATACATGGACGCCACGTTCAGAGAGTAGGCAGGGTAGTGCACACTGGGGGCACAACAGCAAACGTTGGAGACAACGCAACAGAGAATGCAATGCTTATAGAAAACAAGTGGCGATGTCCGTCATTGCTAGCCACTGGCTACAGCGTAATGTAAACATAGTTGAGGTTTAACTTGAACTCATGGTCATTGTCATAGTCATTGGTCTAATGCAGTCAGTCATGTTTTTGGTTGAGATTCAATGATCAGCACAGTCATGTATCAATCCAATCCGTATCGATCCACTGTTTCATTCACACTTACATTCAGGGCATTTGGCAGGCGCTTTTATCCAAAGCGACTTACAATAAGTACATTTGTCGAAAGAGGGAGACAACAATATATCGCTTATGGTACAGTACAATTAGAATAGAACAAGTTTCAAGCATTCCTGGTTGCCAGGTCAATAGAACAAGTTACAAGCTCATAATTGCTAGGTTTACCCCTTACTGTACAACAGCAGGTAGCCAGCCAAGATGCTACGCACCGCTAAGCACTATTTCAAGTGCCGGGACATACTAGCATACAGGATGCTACAAAGTGCCAGGACATATAGACATAGAAGTGCTAGGGACGGGGGACTCTATCTATTTACAGCTGCTTCAAATAAGAAAGGAACTTTGGGAGATTCTTACTTCCATATTCCGTTATTACCGGCATGTCGCTATGATTGACAGCTGGGCCTACCTATAAGGCTGGACGATCTTCTCTCCATAACTCATGGCTCCGTCCCAGTCCTGCATGTACAGACACACGCCCATTGCCTGGTACATCATGTGCAGCATGTAGATGTTTGTGTCTGCGAATATAGAACCCATCTTCTCCTGGCTCAGCTCGCACATTTCAAGCAGTTCACTGGGAGGTATCAGGGAGTCAAGGAACTGAGAATGATGTGAAAAACGTTGAAAATAAACGGAGAAAATAGGTTTGAAAGAAAGAAGGGGAAAAAAAAGGAGAGAAATGCATGTGGCAGAACAAACAGAGGATCAATCTTGGCTTAAAAGGGAAAGCAATGAGACAGTACGAGGATCGATGGTAGAAAGCAGTTACAGAGAAGAATCCAGAGAAACGGAGGAATGAAGATGGATCAGATAAGAGGCGGAGGAAGAAGGCGGGTAGAACGTGAGAGGATATTCTTGTAGTGCTTGGCTCTTCGGAACTCCTCGATGACATTCTTGGCATAGCGGACCATGGCTCGTATTTCCTCTGGTTCCGGAGGAGTACTCAGCTTCTTCCTTATCTCCATTTTAGCCTTGTCCTGATCGAGAAAGAGGAGAGCAGAGGAGAAGGGATTGCAGGATCACAACGTAGAGAGAGGAGAAGGAGGAGGAGGAGGAGGACGGAAGACAGTAGAATCCTCCCATACATGCAAGGGCCTTTTACCCTCGAGAGTCGGGAAGACAAATGGATAAAACATTGCCGTTGGAAACATGCCCTTTGAAGGGTGTGTGATCAGCCATACCTTCGACTTGGACGTGCACTCGTCACACTGGCAGTTGAAGAAGTAGGAGTCTATCAAGCGCTCTCTCCGGTCCTCGGTGGGGTAGAGCAGGTCTATGTAACTGTTGAAAACCTACAAACCCACACACAGGCGCATGGCGGCTGTTGACTCATCACGTTTTATTCCCATGAAGCGAACATTCTTGGCCAAGCTGAATTCCAGGAAACTAAACATATGCATATGTAGCAATGTCAATGGCCTCGGTTACACTTGTCTATTCAATGCAACTCTTTTGATCGGATCTCACGGACGTTGCTTCTACACAACATTATGTATTCGTAGCGTCCGTCAGCAACACATGAGTGTACAGACGTTCTAGGTCTACATACAGTTTACGGTCTACATCCATGGTTCAGGAGGGAATAGCAGATGTGTGTGGGTAAAGTCAGTTTCATATTCAACATTCATTTGATGCGGAGTCTCCGAACATCGTAGGCTATAATGCATTTTTAAAAGTTAAACGAACGGTGTGGAAACTCCCACTCTCCTCATGCATTACATCGTTATGTGTGCGTTGTGGTTTATTTATTTTTATTTTATTGGTAATATCATATCTAAACCAAGAGGCATGTGCCGCAATTCAGGGCTTGGGCCGTGCTTCTAATTACGTCGTTGGGAATTCGAGGTGGTCAGTTGATAGTTAATGGGTCCCGGTGTGATTCATGCACTCAAACTGTTTTTATATGCTGTCGCCAGTATAACAAATGGTAAATGGATTGCATGTATATAGTGCTTTTATCCAAAGCACTTTACATCCACCCATTCATACACACATTCATACAACGACGTGTCAAGACAACCGCTCTACCTCCTGAGCTACCAGATATTGTGCAGTGGCTAGGGTGTTCGACTCGAAGCAGAAGGGTACTGGGATTGAACCCCATAACGGCAGCCTACCAGCAGGCATCCATCAGTCAAATACCTACCTGCTCATTAATGACATCTAGCTGAATCTGTATCTGAATTCACTGTACAAGCGTCTGTCTGCTAAATGACTAAATGGTAATAGCAAAAGAATACTTTCTGTGAGGAACATTCAATGCACCAGCGATTTTATTTCACAACTGCAAGATCAGTCTGACAAAGTTCTTGGACCAAAACATTACTAATAAATGTGTGCATTGTACGCTGCTGAGAGTGGGAGGTTTTTTCAATGTATACATTTCGCATCTGTAGCCATGCTCCATCTCTCCTTGTAAGCATTCTATAATAGAGCTTCTATTTCAGACGCCAAATATCCAATATCTCCAGTAAAACGTGACCTGGCCGGGTCCAGTTCGGTCTCACCTCATCTCCGGGGTTGATGTCTTGTACGGCTCGCACCTCGGCCACGGTGCCTTTATAGGTGACGATGACGTTTGGACTGCAGCTGTGGTTCATCAGTGCTACACTACAGCAGGACGCGAGCAACAGGACCGGAGAGACAGACAGACCGCAGACAGACAGACAGGAAACTATGAGCAACATCACAGCATAGATTAGAGCACACACTTATAACCACATAATCACATGGGCACACCAGGGGTTTAAAGAAAGTTTAAAATGCGTTGTTTTTATAGGAACAAAAAAAACTATGTATTTCTCTTGAAGCATTTCTATTAAAAAGAGAAAAACATTTTGTATTACCACATATGCTATAAATACTGTCCTAGTAACAGTGCCTCCCAAGCAGTGACCCCCAGCGCTTACTCTGGGAAAACGGCAGACCCGAGATGAGAGAGCTCCTCGTCCTCGATGGTGAAGCCGTTACAGTTGACCTGGAGAGATGAGAAGAGGAAACACATGAATGGATCAATGATCTAATCAGTCCATCCGCAGTAACAGAGTCATGTACTACTGGGCCATGGATAGGGCAGGCCTCCTGCTGAGCTATTCACAACACGGCACAACATGGTCTGTGTGGTGAGCCAAGTATTCCCCTTGGTGAAGAGTTACAAAACAAAGTGCCCATCGCAGCTGACAGACGGGATCAGAGCTAATTGAGCTAATTTAGTAAAGAGTTGGACAAGCGCCACTAGGCAGGTGTGTGTGTGTGTGTGTGTGTCCCTGTGTCTATGCGCCACTGTGTCTATGTGCTAACAAATGTAGGACAGCTGCAGGGGGGGTGTGGGTGTGGGTGGTAGTGGTGGTGGTGTGGGTGAGTCCACCCATACTGTGAGGTTGTCTGCAAGTGTGGGTATATGGTGACACAGCAACATTCATAATGGTCCCCTAATCAGTGTACGATTTTAACACAGCCACCCCTCTCTCTATATTTAAACCTTGGATTAAACCATATACAGTGGTGTGAAAAAGTGTTTGCCCACTTCCTGATTTCTTATTTTTTTGCATGTTTGTCACACTTAAATGTTTCAGATCATCAAACAAATTTAAATATTAGTCAAAGATAACACAAGTAAACACAAAATGCAGTTTTTAAATGAATGATTTTATTATTAAGGGAGAAAAAAAATCCAAACCTACATGGCCCTGTGTGAAAAAGTGATTGCCCCCTAAACCTAATAACTGGT
>OMKP01079647.1:0-12591 GCA_900302375.1 Bathygadus melanobranchus
GTCATTAAGGAGCAGGTAGGGGTTAGACAGGGAATACAGAGACAGGTCATTAAGGAGCAGGTAGGGGTTAGACAGTGAATACAGAGACAGGTCATTAAGGAGCAGGTAGGGGTTAGACAGTGAATACAGAGACAGGTCATTAAGGAGCAGGTAGGCGTTAGACAGTGAATACAGAGACAGGTCATTAAGGAGCAGGTAGGGGTTAGACAGTGAATACAGAGACAGGTAGATAGGTTGGGGTTTAGATTTTTTTCAAATGTATGATTTTATTTATTTAACATCTTTTAGAATGGGCTCAGTTTGACGGGAATACATTCTCAACACTGGGTGTGAATTGTACACCTAGATAGGTGAAGCATTGGGTTACATTAAACATAGAAACACATTGGACCGGCTTCTTCCTCTCTGCCTCACTCAACAACATAGAGGATTTGTATGTGTTCATTTTGTTCTTGACAAGGCCCATAGAAGCAGGTATAGATTCATCCAGATGTTCCACAAACAAGATGACATCACGTGCATATGAAGCTAACCCGTGAACCACGCGCCCGACGGTAACTCCAGATATAGCATCATGTCCCCTCACCGCTATTGCCAGTGATCCAATGGCAAGGATGAAGAGCAGAGGATATGATGGACGAGTTGAAGAGTTTTGCATGTGTGCTCATTTGCGCACAAAAGATCCCCAGACATCACTGAACATGTGACTTTTGGTGGACTACGCTCAGAATCAACAACATGGCACCATGAATGCACGCTGCGGTGTCGAGACCCAAATCTATGCATGCTGAAGTACAACTTAGACTTTAGTCTTAGTTAGCAACTCTGCTGGCCGCAGCATCTCCACCCGCCTGCTGACCTTAGTGGGCGTGTTCGAGGCGATGACTGTCTGCAGGAAGCGCTTGAGGAAGGCCTTGAGGCGCAGGAATCCCTCCAATCCCAGCGCAGTAGAGCCCTCCACCAGGAAGAGCAGGTCCACGGAGCAGTCCAATGAGAGCGCAGGAGCTAGGGGGGGCGGGGACGGAGAGAGATTTTATGGATAATCTTCTAATCTAATCGAAATATAAAAACACACCTTTTTAGTTTACTTTGGTTTAATCTAAAGGCCCTGACACACCAATCGACGTCAAAGAACTAGCACTGACTGTTGTGTAGCCTCATGTCGTCTGTGTCTGGACCGAAAAGTTGTACTTAAAACGCTGCAAAGACGACAGCCAACGGCCAGCTAGCATGTACGTTCTGCACCTGCATGAGAGGAAATAACTCCATACCAGCAGGTGGCGGTAGTCTGTATTCGTCATTCAAAAAGGGAAACCGGAGGCCCTAGGACTGCAGATATACAAAACACTGTTATGATGCATGAAACAAAGCAGCGTTTGCCTACCATTTTCACACCACTCTGGCTCACCACTTGGAGGGTTTTGTAATATAGCTTCTTCTAATCAACAATACGTCTGAGGTTAAAACATGAGAAGAACCTTTGTGCGTGCCCTCCAGTTTGCTGCTTTGCTCACTTCCGTTTCTCTTCTCGCGCTCTGATTCGCTTAAGCTGAATAGCCAATCAGAGTGCTCAATCAGCCGGAAAAGCCGCCGACAAGGGCCGAATATTGCTCTTGTTCTGGTTGTGTTGACCTTTGCATGAAAAGCTGATGGATTGATTTGATATTTATAAGGCCATTATCAGCGTGTCCTCTTAAGGTTCAGTGTGGCTGCAGCAGATGCAACACCTCACTTTATGAAATGAGGGGTCAGTATGATGGGGGGGGCAGGGTAGACCAGTAGACATGCAAGGTGTTTTTAGGTTGTCGCTACGCACCACAGTGGGGGTCTACCCCGTACCCTGGGGGACAGATACAGTGGTAGCCCTCGGGACCCTCAGACACACATGTACCCCCGTTCAGACAGGGCTCCAGGTCACACGGGTCTGGAGGGGGAGAGAGACATGAAGAGGGAGGGAGAGAGAGAGAGAGAGAGAGAATTAAGATGAGCAAAATTGTTATTGAACAATTCCGATAACAGGACAGAGAAAGGGAAAGAAAGAGAGGAAGGTAGGAGAGAGGGATAGAGACAGAGAGCTAGAGAGAATAACGAGATAGAGAGAGAGAGAGAGAGAGAGAGAGAGAGAGAGAGAGGCAGAGAGAGAGGCGGAGGGAGAGAGACAAGGCATCTGGCACCTGGGCATGTGGTTCTATGACAGACTGTCTGGTGCCTTGTGTAAGCCTTGGTGTACCTGCCAAACACACGTATAATGGTATGTCATTTACAAATGTGAAAAATCACTCATTTCAGTTTAAATACAGGGTACTTACTAAGGACATAAATGTAGCGAACCCCCACACATTTCAGCACATCACTAACACTTTCCCCAGGCCCTGATCACAATCATTGATTCCAGGATTTTTTTAAAAGTGTATATAAGGGGCAAAGTAAAAATAAGTAATATACAAAAGAGTACAATCATTGCATCACAATGTTTTTGGAGTGGAATAATAAAAACAGGGTGGTGTAGGTGGCTCACCTGTAGTGTGGACACAGGGTGGTGTAGGTGGCTCACCTGTAGTGTGGACACAGGGTGGTGTAGGTGGCTCACCTGTAGTGTGGACACAGGGTGGTGTAGGTGGCTCACCTGTAGTGTGGACACAGGGTGGTGTAGGTGGTGAAGCCCTTGGCACCCTTCCAGCAGATGAAGTTTCCCTGCAGCTCCTTCACCTTCTCCAGAGTCTTCCTCTCACAAGGGTACGAGTCGGCCCGGCAGCCTGACCGACAAGAGAGGCACAGAGCGCTTTACAAACACAACTTTATTGTACACGTACGTTTACGACAGCTTGCACGCGTTTTCCTATTCATAAACATCACTATTTGTCACTAACAGACTTCCACGTCATTCCAGTTGAAGAAATGATTCCTCCATCTTTGCCTCAACAAAACGTTGCATTATCATAGTCCCATATGCTTCTGAATGCGTCCAAGTTGTCAATTTTCATTTTATGTTTGTTCCAATTTTTAGGCGTGTTCTCACTAGGCTCACAATTATGATATTGTTAAAAAAAAATTAAAAAGTGCCTTGTTCAAATACTCCAACAGTCTTTTTAGATTTTGCATAGAAGACGCCAAAGATTAATTTAACTTCTGTAAGCATCCCACCAAAAGCAGTTCACAGTTTACCCAAAAAACAAAACAACCTTGACAGTAGATGGACAGACAGAGTTAGATATGTTATGCTGTCATGTTTTATATTGCCGTCTTACTCCAGCTCTTGGTTCTGGGGTTGCTATGGTGACTACCTGCGGGCGTGGCGTGGCAGACGGAGAAGGCGGTCAGCGTGGTACACACGCCGTTCACCGCGTCAGAGAAATGCTCCGCGAAGAATACGTGGCTCTCCGGCGGCGCGCTGGCCAGCTCGTGTAGCTCCTCCCATCTAGAGGGGTTACAGACCAATCAGCGAGCTCCTCCTCAACCGTGTGAATGTAACAGTTCATGAATACGTTCACGGTAAATATCAAGATATTAGTCTGAAAACAGCCGACACGGGCAGTTTGGCTCTGAACTAAATCCGGCCAATCAGCGAACCCCAACGAGTGATGCAGATGATGATGTCACCGGGGAGTGTAGTTTTGGGCATTTCTCAATTAACATAATAATATTCATGCTGCTTTGGTATTTTTTTTTTTACCACAAAGAACATGGGATCGGCTACTTTTGCTAACTTCAATATACAGTGCATTGCGATTGCCAGATCCGACTGTCTGAAGCTAATCCAATCGGCTGCAGAGCAAGGCTTGCTGTCGACGCCCCTCAACTAACACCCCCGACGGCAGACTTGCCAGACATAATGAGTGAAGTGAATATGGTCTGGCTGTGTGAGGCTATTATAAAGAGGTTGGATTCCATAATACAAGACAGAGATATGATTTGATGATATGAAATATCGTATCACATTTCCCGCTCTAGTGAAGCGAGTCATTAATATCGAATGCCTCTACCTGCTTGGTGAACATAATACACCCTCTTCTTCCTTTCTCTCAAAGTTCACATTAATACCGTTTCATTCAGACCACAATATGACCACGCAAATGAACATTTGATCATTACGTGTACAAATGTTTCCCTATACATCTTAGCTGTATAAATATTCATCTGTCTGTATATCATCGTTTACAGTCTTCCAAAGACTAAAGGCCAAGTTATACTTCAGTGCCTAATAGCGGCAGCAGGTAGGTTCAAACAGGCACATGATCAATCTAAATCAGTGACGTAGAACAGATCTTCCGGATTGTTCTACCTGGGGTGGCGGAGGCCCACAGCGAACAGCACCACGCCACTCTCCTTGAGCTGGGACGCCGCCTGGGCCACGCCCCCCTTGGCCACACTGTCCTGGGACCGGCCGTCCGACAGGAGGACCACCACCCGGGCCACACCGGAGGAGTTCCGGCCCCCGGGGAAACCCTTCCTCAGGAGGTACTGGAAGGCCTGCGCCGTCTGGGTGCTGCCACCCCTGGAGGGAGGGCGAGAGGGAGGGAGGGGGAGGTGTTGGAGGAGAGGAGGGCGGAGTGGATGGATGGGAGGGAGGAACGGGGATGGAGGGAGAGAGTGAGATGGAGGTGGAGTTGGAGAAGAAGAGGGAGAGGTGGATGAGAGAGGGAGGGAGGGATGGCGAGAGAGGGAGGGGGAGGTGTTGGAGAGGACGGTGGAGTGGATGGATGGGAGGGAGGAACGGAGATGGAGGTGGAAGGAGGGAGAGAGTGAGGTGGAGGTGGAGTTGGAGAAGAAGAGGGAGGGGATGGAGAGAGAGAGAGAGAGGTGGGATGGAGGTGGAGGAAGGAGAGATGGCGAGAAAGGGAAGGAGAGGAGGGAGGTGGGGGATCAAGGGAAGGGGTGGAGGGTGGCAGACGGATGGAGGGAGGAGGTGTTTTGGAGGAGAAGATGGAGGGATGGATGAGGGAGGTAGGGAGGTGTTAGAGGAGAGGAGGAAGAAAGCAGGAGAGTTTTGGATGTTAATCCCTTTAGAATAACAATGGGTCAGTGTGTTTTAATGACCTGGATGTGGACAATACATTAGTTCTAATCCAAAACCACATGATTTGTCCTTGATGAGCTTTGAGTTTCATGGGAGGTGGTTTTAGAGATTATATATATACATATACACACACACAGCAGCCATATCTGTCATCTTAAGAGCTTATCCGATATCTGGTCCCCTACCACTAATCTGAACTTAATTAGTTCTACCTACCAGAGACCCTCTGTCACTGTGTGTGCGTGTGTGTGCATGCATGCGTGTGCTTCTCAGCATGGCAGTAATTGAATGGGATCATGTGTCTTTGCGTGACAAAAGGATATACACTCGTTTTATTAACTGTGATCTCTTTCTTTCAGTCGTCATTCAACAGCCGTGCGACTGTCTGATTCACTTCTACACCAAGTTTGTACTTTGTTGCTGGGCAACAAAGATATTTTGTTATAGCCATGATTAGATGTGGGCGACAGTAGCTCAGGGGGTAGAGCGGTTGTCTGGCTGCTGGTTCGATTCCCGGCTCCGCCTAGCTAATTGTCGAGGTGTCCCTGAGCAAGACACCCAACCCTAACTGCTCCCGACTAGCTGGTTGTTACCTTGCATGGTTGACACTGCCGTCGGTGTATGAATGGGTGAATGTGAGGCAAATGTAAAGCGCTTTGGATAAAAGCGCTATATAAATGCAGTCCATTTAGATGTGAACTTTTCTAGTCTCTATGGCGGTTTTATAATAGAGAGGAGGAGCAGAGAACAGCTCTAAAAAATGGAGAATAAGAAAACATTTAAAGGAAACAGGAAGGAAACAGCTAATAGACGAGTGGAGGAGGAAAGAAAGGAGTAGAATAGAGAAAAGGAGAAGTAAAGACAGTGATTGGAAAGGCAAACCAAGGCAAGTTTATTTATATAGCATTATATAGCATATACACCATTCAAACACAAGGCCGTTCGTAGTGCTTTACAAAGGAAAACACCAACAGCAGAAATGTAAAATACTAGAAATATAAATGATAAAATGCAGATATCCATTTTTTTAGAAACAGAAATGTTCCCAGGCAGCTCAGAAGAGAGGAGAGAGGTGAAGAGAATAGAGAGGAGGAAGGTGGACCTGTAGGTTATCTTCTTCAAGCGTTTGGTCAGCTCTTCTTTGGTAGAACATTCGTCCAGAGAGATCTCTAGCCGAGGGGAGGAGCCAAACTGGACCACACCCACGCGCACCTGGACAGGACGTTGGCAACAAACAGGAAGTTAGCAAAATAATGGGAAGTTGGCAATTAAGAACAAACAACAAAGAGGACGTTAGCAACATTACCTTTGTGCAAGAAGTACAGTGGGTGAAGCTATACATGGTTTTGAGGAGGTCGAGCCCATCATATTAAAAGTGGTTTTGTTTCAGATTAGGAATGGTTAATTGTCTGCATCAAACTCGACAAAAGTGTCGTATTATCATCTTAGAGAGTGTTACGTTTAGATGAGGTTCTGCGGGACCAAGTGCAGAGCAAGCAGTGCCAAGCTGGAAAAATCTGTTGGCATGGAAAGTCGGGTAAGATGATCAGGCGGTCGCGTCAGAACCTTGTCGAGATGGACGTCGAGGACCTGGCTCAGTCTGATGGCGTAGTGTCGCGACCGCTCGAAGCTCCCCTTCCCCACGCTGTAGGAGCCGTCCAATAGGAAGACCACGTCCATCGCTGCCGAGCAATGCATCACTTCACACACACACAAGCACACGCGCAAATGCACACACAGAGACAGTTGTCATTTACCATTGCTTTTCATTTAACGTTACAATTTACCTACGACTGAAATGGTTAACCCTTTACCAAATGTGAATATTATTTGTTACTAATGACGATTAATTTAAAGGAGCAGCAGGCAATATTTGCCGTAGAATACTTAGGTAAAAAATGATGTCACTCATAACATTCCAGAATCTATCTGTAAATGAAATAGAAACTAAATTCGACGAGGGCTTTGTGACTGTGTAGTAGGCTGTTAAAAATGTTCAACCCACTGGCCAAACAACAACCGATCAGTCCTCGGTTTGTAGCAACCAATCAGGAACATTCTCTTCAAAGTCAAGTTCCTGGTTGCCTTTCTTTGCCCATCTAAACTGATCTGCATGTGCACGTTTGGACATCATTTGGTGGGAGCGGTGGTTTTATTTTTGCCTTCTATTGTTGTCGGTTAAGGGAATTTACTTAAAATCTTGCCTCCTGCTCCTTTAATCTCCTTAATTCTTGACTTATTCGATGCCAAATTACAGGATTGTACAGTCGATTCAACACAATACTGGCACCCTACTCTCGATACTATTGCTAACACTAATACTAATAATATTACTCAGTACAGTAATCAATGTGTTCTGCACACATCTAGGACGGGTTCCGAAAGTATTCAGTAAGATTCACAACATCAAAGTCATTTGTTTTACAGTGTGGCTTCTCCAGCTATGGATGGTCTGTGGGTGAGGAAGAGGAGGGGAGGGTGTGGAAGGGAGGGTGAGAAGGGTTTTCTACATGGGGGAAGAAGAGGAGAAAGCCGTCAAACCAGGGGGTGACAACACATCCTTCTGGACCCGGGAGTGCAGACTGTGGCTCCTTGTTTTTCAGTGTAAAGGGTTCCCCGACTATCTCGCCTGAATCAAATTATCTCCAGGTGTAATGTTTCTGATCCCACCGAGGGCTTGAGCATGAACCGCTCACCACGTCCTCTGACCCACCACATACCTGACAACTGACTGCAGCACATACAATACTACACCGTGTTCTGAGTCAAATGTATGTCCTTGCTGCTCTCTCTCCTCACAGAAGGGGCTTGTGTCAGTGGTAGTACGCAATATACACAACAAACATGGTTATACATGTGTCCTGCCCAGCACAACTGGTAGAGCATCGCTGTAACACTGCCAGGGTTAGGGGTTCGATTCCCACTAAGAACGCTGCTAATAACGCAGTATGCACTCAGGGTCTTGCAAGACGCCTTGGGTAAAAGCATCCTTATCAAATTGCATGGGAGCCACAGTCTTGTGCTGACACAATACGATACGTGTATCAGAGATAGACGAACCTTCAGTTTTACCATCAACCTCAGCGACTATATGCTATATATGCTAAGCTATAAGTGTACTATGTTATACTATGCTCAGCTATGATACTACATAACATGTTGCATATGCTATGTTGGACTATGTTATGTCAAGCTATATGCTATAGGCCTATGCTATATTTTATGCTATGCGCTCTGCTACTGTATACTATGTTGTAGTGTTGTTATGCTATGATACCTCATGTCATGTTATTCTGAGACTACATGCCATGTTATTATGCTATGCTGTACTATGCGGCTACATAGGCCTACTATATTATACTATGGTACCTCATGCTATATGCTATTCTACGAGACTACATCCCATATTGTACGATGGTACTCTATACTATGTTGTACTATATTACGCTATGCTATGATACCTCACGCTATATTCTAACAGTGCTTCTCAAACTATTTTTACTAATGTACCAAGTACCCCTTTAAAATTAAAGTGATATGCTTAAAGTGACCAAACGTGTTACTATATTACTATTCAGATTTACTAAATTGTATTAAGGGGGTATTCATTAATTTTCTTATGGTGTGATTATTTAACAATTATTCATAACCAATATTAAAACAAAAAATATTTCATTTCCGAGTAGCCCCTGCAATCCAAGTACCCCCATTTGAGAAACACTGTTCTATGAGACTACATGCTATGTTGTACTAGATCATGCTATGCTACGATACCTCATGCTATATGCTATGAGAATACATGCTATGTTGTAGTGTCATGCTAAGCTCTGCTACTTACTATCTCCAGCCGCGTTGATCTTGGAGATGATCTCATGGCTGGTTTGGATCTCCTGGAGTGAGCAGCCAGGTCGTGCTAGCAGTTAGCAGTGGTCAGGGTCAGCCACGCACAAACATTGTAGAAAACATGTTATTAGTGTAGTTAGATTTATAACCTGTACAACATACACGCCAACGCTTTGGGCGTTTAACCTCCCAGTTGTCTACTTTTTAGCATCTCTTAAGCAGAGCATAAATCACTGAAAGAGACATCCCCTTAACTTCAGTCAAAGTGAGAAAGAGACAATTGAACCCAATCCGAGTTTTTGATGGACTCACCCATCAAAGAGAGTGTGAAAGGGGTGATGAACTGTGTTTGATGGGGCCCTACTACTCATAAGCCATGTTTTCCCCTCCTTCAAACGTAATTCCAGGCGAGGGGCCCAGTCGGTTGAGCAAGCTGAGGGCCAGTTTATCATGTTAAATGGGCCCCTCCCACCTCCCTGAACACATCTGTCTGTCAAGGAGTCTTAGCACCACTGCATGTGTTTGATATATAAACACACTGTGGGAAAACAACCCTTATGGCACTTTCACACCTGAAGAGCTACCACGAATAGCTTGATTTTAATGGGTAACGTAGTTGCACTATGTTAGGCCGCTGCGCTAGCTCAAGCAACATGCATTATTTGTTCCAATGTTCCAACGTTGGACTTCCTGAACCTTGTCCAATGACATTCCAGGTTTGATGACCAGTGAAAGTTATTGGCACAATGAATACTTCCAAGCACCTGGTTTGGATACATTTACAACCCGCTAGATGTGAAAACTATGTGCATATTTTAAAACATTTTATTGTCAATCACTAAGTGCCTTTGGGGAAAAGCACCAAGGAAAGTAATCCCATGGGACTTGAGGATTAATGTTGCAATGCATGTTTTTGTGAGATCTGTAGTTGTATGTTATGTGGGGTTATGTGGAGTTATATTAGGTTAGGTGGAGTTGGGTAGAGTTATGTGGATAAGATGTAGCCTTTATTAATCGTAACATTCGGGGGAGTTTCGTGACGTTAAGTTCTGTTAAGAGCCGATAAATGATGTGGATATGGAGCTCTGGCAATGCAACAGGTCTTTTGTGCTGTCATCGTAGCTGAGGAGGAGGCCTTTTGGGGATGATAACAGCCTTGACACTTTTGAAGTTCAAAGTCTTAACATAGTCAGCGGTACATATTTAAGACGGCGCTAAAGCTGTCATTGAACAGAACACAACTACATATCAGCCCCTGTGAGTCAGACCTTGCCCCCTCAAGCAAAATCCACGTCTGCTTAGGAGAATAACTGATTATTAGCCATAAATATCAACACAAACTCTACTGGAAATGGGCAACATTTTGGGAAATCCCTCTAAAGAGACTAGTCTGTTGTTGATGGGTTTTTTTACAGTGGAGGTTTGAAGACAGTGAATAACTGACATAGTGACACATTTGAGGAAATAGGACTAAACGCAGGAGAGACGCAATTGCGATAGTGAGGGTGCTCCCAACAATCAATGTGCTGGAATGTTAGCTTAACCAATAAAGAGTTCATTAACGTTCCTTGCAAGGTTCTTTTAAGAGCAACTAAGAGGCCACCTGAATAACTTGTTGCTAATACATGCTAGGCTAACTTTAGCTAATAGCAGATCAAAGCAAACAAACTTAATACAGTTGATGACTGTTTGTCTTGCATTTTGATGCACAAACTATTACTACTTACTATGAGCTACTATGGACTATGAATGCAGGCACTTGACCACCACTCAAATCAAACAAAGTCATAATTAACTTTATTAGCAGCAGCTGCTGCCATGCCAACAGCTGTCTCCAACAGAAGCTGAATGTGTTTTTAATCACATGGTAGCGCTCTCTTCAAGGTGGTCTGAGGGTCAAGGTGCGCTCAGGTTTATTAGTGTGCTAACGGCTAACTGACCAGTCGACCAGCACTGAAACACACACACACACACACACACACACACACACACACACACACACACACACACACACACACAGAGAGATTATTACCCTGAAGATTCATACAAATCTGCTGTTCTATATTTAGTACACTCATTCTAAATATGAGTGTGCTCCACTGCATAGACACAGGAAATAATCTATTTCAATATTATCATTGCGGTACCAACCTTGGAGAAGCAGCATCACAGGAAGAAGGACAACTACGGTGCCGAGGTGCATGCTGGGTAACCTGGAATGTTAAACAGAGGGTTTTTTTTTTTACCATAATGTAAAGATAACACAATAAAAACATTACAAGGAGATATGACCCAAATGAACCCTTAACTAAATGTAGGGCTGGGCAATATATTGATATCGTGAGATGAGACTGGATATCGTCTTACGTTCTGGATATATAATACGGTGATATGGTGTAAGTGCTGTCTTTTTGTATTTAATTCACACAGGAGTATAAAAAATAGGCATTACCATGTGGTTATTATTATTATATAGACTATTTATCGAGTTACCAGAAAACATGCTATATGGTTATATATATCGTTAGAGATATTAAATGACGTATATCGGGATAGAAGATTTTGGCCATATCGCCCAGGCCTACCTAAACGTGACAATCTCTGGCGGTGTACCTTAGCCATCCTCATCATCATCATCATCATCATTTTACCTCGTTAACATTTCTAATGCATCATGGGAATACGTGCCTGCCTGTAGGTCTGTAGAGATCCAGGTTAGGTCATACGACGGTCACGGTCTAAAAACGTTGACAGATTCCTGTTGTCACTGACCACTACCTGGCCTCAGTCCAGCAGTCCACCTGAACAACGAGCGTCCCTGGAGAACGCTGCTCGTACACCGGTCAGACAGGCTCACGGGTCAAAGGTCAAGCTCTTCAAAAAGCCTGCTACGCCCAAACAGAACAAAGGGAGGGACGACCAACTAGGGTTGAGCAAATGGCAAAAATATCAAACATTTTTTTCAGGCAGGATCACAATCTTATCTTTTAAGACTATTTTGCAAGTTACTGAACAGTACAACCAAACTAATTCCCCTATTTTCAAAAATATAGCCCTGCAAGCTAACAAAACCTCATAAAAAAAGTGGGCAATTCTGCAAAGTATGAACATTCCACAAGAATTTTGACATGGTTTAAAGCTAAACACACACACACACACTTGAAGCTACCACTGGAGGGACAGTGTATCCAAACAGAGCGGTTGATAAAATTAAATCAGATATTCAAGGACAGGACAACAGGATAGTCATGGTTACGGTTCTTGACTCTGCTGAAAAGTCATCTACCTGTAGGCATCCTTGAGTAACATGCCCTAACCCAGTGGTTTTCTAACTCTTCCAGCCCAAGTGACACCAAAGGGCATGGCCAAAATCTCAGGGCACACCTGTATTTACCTGTAAATAGCCTCTAACGCAATCAAACCTCTGCAGCAAGCCTAGTATTCAACCTACCAAAGTTCTCCCATGTGACCCCTCTCTTCCGTGACCTCCACTGGCTCCCTGTAACTGCTTGCATCAAGTTCAAGACACTGGTGCTGGCCTACAAGGCTGCCCCCACCTACCTCCAAGCACTGGTCAAACCTCATGCCCCAGCTCCAACACTCCGCTCAACCACTTCAGCTGGCCGCCTGGTACCACCATCACTAAAAACAAACAAACGTCGCTCCACCAAATCACAACTCTTCTCTGTCCTTGCACCACAATGGTGGAACGACCTCCCGACAGCGGTCAG
>OMKP01079652.1:0-15634 GCA_900302375.1 Bathygadus melanobranchus
CCAGACTGTTCAAAAATATCTTTGGTTGGACAAACGGACTTCACAGGGGCGTGGCACTCTGTGATCGCGCAATACAATGTGAATTAATGGATTCATTTTAATCTGTTTTTATGTATAATTAATTATTTTGAGAGTATGAAAAATGATCGTGTCATGTGGTGAAAAAAAAAAAAACTCCCTCGAAAATTACGAGACCAACCCATGCAGCTCTAGTCCGAGACCGATACAAGACCGATAAAATTACGAGACCAACCCATGCAGCTCTAGTCCGAGACCGATACAAGACCGATACAAGACCGATACCAACCCATGCAGCTCTAGTCCAAGACCGATACAAGACCGATACAAGACCGATACAAGACCGAGACAAATTGCTTTCAATTCCGAGACGAGACCGAGTACGTGAAAAAGTGGTCTTGAGACCGGTCTCGAGTACTACAACACTGCTGTGAGATTGACTTGGAGTGGTGACCCCTACCTGCTCCTTCATGACACTTATTTGAATTAACTGCAAATCGCTTTGGATAAAAGCATCTACTCAATGACTACACAGTAAATGGAAAACGGGTCAGGACAATGATCCCCTGTTTGCTATCCGTTTCACATTTGAATTTGTCCTTTTTAGTTTGACCTCTGACCCTGATCCTCTCTCTCCCAGGCCTGTTGGAGGAGCGAGCCCTGCTGCTGGGGCGCATGGGGAAGCATGAGCAGGCGCTCTTCATCTACGTGCACGTGCTGAAAGACACACACATGGCAGAGGAGTAAGTAGTAGTAGTACTGGGCTACTAACGCAGACCACCGGCTAGGTTTCATACTGGGCTACTAACTCAGACTACCGGCTAGGTTTCATACTGGGCTACTAACTCAGACTACCGGCTAGGTTTCATACTGGGCTACTAACTCAGACCACCGGCTAGGTTTCATACTGGGCTACTAGCCCAGACCACCGGCTAGGTTTCATACTGGGCTACTAACTCAGACCACTGGCTAGGTTTCATACTGGGCTACTAGCCCAGACCAGCGGCTAGGTTTCATACTGGGCTACTAGCCCAGACCACCGGCTAGGTTTCATCCTGGGCTACTAACTCAGACTACCGGGTAGGTTTCATACTGGGCTACTAGCCCAGACCACCGGCTAGGTTTCATACTGGGCTACTAGCCCAGACCACCGGCTAGGTTTCATACTGGGCTACTAGCCCAGACCACCGGCTAGGTTTCATACTGGGCTACTAGCCCAGACCACCAGCTAGGTTTCATACTGGGCTACTAATTAATCCCGGGAGGGATTCATAAAATACCTTAGTATTTACTATGCTGAAATATTGTTTTAGTGGTTGTAGAGGTTGTTTCAATCAATTTGAACATCAAATTGATTGATTGAAATAATTTCAATTTTTATTTGTTGGTATTGGCTAGACTTAATGTCTTTCTCTGCTCTCTCCCACTCTAGATACTGTCACGGACATTACGACGACCTAACTGAAGGAAACAAAGATGTAAGTACCTTGGATTTCACACAAAATACTGTTGGTACTGTAAATCCATAACTGTAAATCCATAACTGTAATAAAGTACCGCTGACCAATGCAGCCATAGCATTTATTAAAAGATTTCATGCTGATTTCTCGTTGGGGAATTACTCAATCAATTACTATATTTTCCGGTTCCAAAAAAGTGCATTAAGTATTATTAAGCATTGAATTTTCACTTGCCAACCATCATTAAGACAAGAGTATAATGTATAGATATAGAAGTGCTTGTTAAATACAGACCACAGACTACTGCTCTTTACATGTTGGAATCATGGACTGTAAAAAATGGTTGGAACAAACCAATCATGAGCGACTACTAAATGGCCCCCCCATCTGCAGGTGTATCTGTCCCTGCTGAGGATGTACCTGTCCCCCCCCGACGTCCACTGCCTGGGACCCATCAAGATGGAGCTGTCAGAGCCCCAGGCCAACCTCCAGGCTGCCCTGGAGGTCCTGGAGCTCCACCACAGCAAGCTCAACACCACCAAGGTACACTTCCGCTAATGCTAATGCTAATGCTAAACACTGCAACACCACAGCAAGCCCAACACCACCAAGATACGCTGTCGCTAATGCTAACCCTAAAGCTAATGCTAAACCTGGCTCCACCACAGCAAGCTCAACACCACCAAGGTACGCTAGCGTGTGTGTGTGTGTGTTTCCTTCCTTCTGTTTTCTCGACAACCATCGATTCATCCGATTGACTTGACACTTGGCAGGTTTATTGCTGAAGACCAAAGGAAGTGTAGTGTTGAGTGTGAAGTTGTGATACCAATCGACCCGTTCGGAACAGGCCGTTTTGAACATCAACATGCATTCATTTAAACAGTTGGGTGGAAACATATGCCTTGTGAGGACTTTCCAGAGTGACAAAGAAACCTTCTAAGAAAGAAAGTTTATCTTTTTTGCTGATTACGCAAATGTTATTTAAGTACCACAATTAACTGGTGATTATTTTACATTTTGCTTTAATCAGAATGTGTTTTGTTGGCAGCTATATGGTTGTACGTACCGGTTTCTAATATGTTAGGGTGCAATGAAATGATTCTATAAATCTATCCAAAATGGGTTAGGGTTTGTAAAGTTGGGCTTTACACTAAACACCAACGGCTGGGCTTGAGGCAACTTCAACGGGAAGTGAAGTCACGTCTGTTCTAAGATTCCCTCAGCTGCACTACGCCACCAACCACACACCACTCACTGGGGCGGACACGCTCCCTCCCAACAAACAACGGGCGGTCAGACCTGTGTGATGTTGCGTTTCCATGGTCTCCACATCGTCCATCGGTCAGCTGTGGAACATCTCTGCACAACACGCATACGCACACACACACATCTCGCCTGGGACACAGACCGGAGCACATTCACCAGGCAGACTAGAGTTTTTTTTGTTTTTTCTTCCATTGTCCATTTTGATCATTAAGACAACAAAACCTCCCACCCTGAGACAGACCCACTCTACTGGATCACTGTAGATAACGGAGCCCCCACAGTGGTCTTATCTGCCATGCTTCCTGTTTGTCCCTCAGAAAGCAGTACCTACCTGTACTATCCTCCCGCTCCCGTCTGTCTCTGTGTGTTTCCAGCAGGGCAGGATTGAGTGTGAAAGGCCTCGGTGAGCGCAGACGTTTCAAATTAAGAGCCCCCCCCCTCCCCTTCGTTCTCTCTGGGAGAATAGAGGAGGTTTATCACTGTGGGTTTGCTTGGCCGGGGAGCGTTGTAGTGCAGCTCTCCGTCTCTGTCCTCCTCGCACCACCTCATTGAGTTTTAGCAGCTCTGTGCTGTTGTTGTCTCTGGCCGCACTCCCAGACCAAGCCAGGCTGACCGTACAGTTACAGAGGAAAGAGTGAAAGACTCACTGTGAGGGAGAATGCTCAGTGTGTGCCAGTCACACGCCCGCTGCCATACAATCGGTGGTTGATTAGCACTCATTAAGCTAGTTAAGCGACCCAAATGAACGCTAACTGGGTTTAGCTAGCTAGGCGTTTCATTGGCGTTCAGTAAGCAGCATCAAGCTAGCTAGCTAAACACAATGCTAACTGGGTTTAGCAAGCTAGGTGTCATGCTATCTTGAAGAAATGAGAAATGTCACCTTTTCACATTTACTGCTACAGCTTTTACAACTAGTTTACTATCTGGCTGGTTTTAACCCTAACCCATTATCTTCAGGTTTTCTTGTACTCTAGTCACATCAGGTCTAAACATTTGTGCCTGATTCAAGCTGAATCTTCCTAATCTTTTAAAGTGTGCTCAAATCCCCAATGGATTTGTGCACGGTCTCCTATCACACCTCCAGCACAATCAGGAAGTAGGTGGGGCCAGGGTTAGTTCCCTGGTTAGGAGGTCAAGAATCTAAAGAGTAGCCAGGAGACATAACTGGCCTTTTAGTTTAGAAAGGGAGGGAACGGCAACATCCCAACATAGACCAAAGTCTGACCACAGGGCGGTGACACAATATCTCCAGTTCCTTCATGAAATCTAACCTACCATTTAGCAGATGCTTTTAGCCAAAGTGACTTTTGAATATTTTTTAGGTGCGTGTCATTAAGGAGCAGGTAGGGGCACTCATTAGGGCATCTATCTTAGGGATGCCTACAGGTAGACTGTGGACATTGGTGGTCAAACCAAGAATCTTATGGCTGGGAGTCACACCATAACCACTAGACTATATGCATCGTTAACCAGATGACTCATTGTTCTGTTTCCAGGCCATCAACCTGCTCCCGGCCAACACCCAGATCCGGCAGATCCGGGTGTTCCTCGAGAGTGTTCTGGAGGAACGGGCCCAGAGGAAGCGCTTTGACCAGGTGCTGAAGAGCCTGCTGCAGGCAGAGTTCCTCAGGGTAAGTCCTGGAGCTCCACAGGGAGAAGCCTAGTCCTGGGAACTTGGGACACCAGAGAGCGTCCGACAACCTCTCTGTGTTGTGGGACTGAATTCAACCAATCCAATGTTTTCCCCAATAGTGGAATTCATCACACAAAAAACAATGTTACGGCCAAATAATGTTGTAATGTTTCTTGTTATCTTCTGATGTCATTGTATTGATTCCCAGAGTAGGAATCACTTCTGCTCTCTGGGAGAACAGGGTCTAGACTCAGTCCATCAAGTCAATTCCATTTGTATATCCCTTAATCACAGTTGCAGTCTTGCAGGGCTTCACAGGCCCACGATGTACAACACAACACCCCCCGAACCCTAAGCCCTCTGAAGGGTGAGCAAAAGTTCAGGGAGTCAAGTTCAGAGGGAAGTCACTTTGAGAAAGAACAGAGAGGTTGGGAGTGCAAAGCTGCAGCTCACTGCAGATGGAGCTGGCAGGGATCTTGCTCAACAGTACTATTGACAGGCGCTGCTCTTGCCAAAACAAATGCCTTAATCCTAGCTATTACAATGGACAGGCAGTCCCCCACCCCTGATCTGCTGTAGTGTTCAATGTTTGTTTGGACATTGATTATCTCGTCCTTGAAAAATGTTTGTTGCCTGAAAGTTTAGTAGCTGTGGGTCATTTAAGAATGTCTGCAATATGATGCAGACCCAAAAAATGAAAAGTAGATTAAATTAGTCCTTGGAAGAGGACTAACTTTTTTTTCCCTATATATATTCTAGTCTAGGCAACATAATGTGAACCCATGCTAGCCCAAAAAAAAAGTTAACGTAACTTTATTGGTATTGTGCCCATGGGCAATGACTTCTGATCATGACAGGGAATTCAATCAGCCAATAGGAGGGTCCGAGTGTGTGGAGTAGGTTCCAGGTGGGCAGACATAAAGGCAGAAAATGTCCAATAAAAGTAAAATAATGACCATGATAATGAAATCATATTCATATGTCATGAGAAAAAGGAAATCTTAAGGCAGCGTTCTGCTCCAGTCGCTCTGACAACGGTAGTTGTCATGGTACCCCTTTGTATACTCTCAAAAACTGAACAAACCAACATGCATACAAGCTACGTCAAGATGTCCCCCCCCCCAAACTAACGGCTTCCATACACTTTAACTGACTTCACTTAAACCCACCGTGAGAGAGCTCCTCGAGGCTGTGGATGGTTGGTGTGTTTGGATGTTATGTGGGTCTCTAACAACTTCCTCCTCCTCCTCCTCGTCTCCAGGTCCAAGAGGAGCGTATCTTCCACCAGCAGGTGAAGTGTGTCATCACAGAGGAGAAGACCTGCAGAGTGTGCAAGAAGAAAATAGGAAATAGGTAAGGTCGTAACTATTCAAATGATCATTCAGATTAGATGGGCTTTTATCATCTAGAATGGTATTTTAAAGATGAACATGTATGTATGCACATCTTGTCAATGCTGATTGGTTCAAAGTGGTGTCAGCGTATGTCACTGGCCGTATATTTCATGAATAGCGACATCACCCTGAACCAATCAGAATCAATAAGAACAGGCAGTTTGAGTGAATGTTATGTTGAATAGAGTGTGTGTGTGTGTGTGTGTTTGCTGCGCAGTGCGTTCGCTAGGTACCCCAACGGCGTGGTGGTGCACTACTTCTGCTGCAAGGACCGTTCCGCCTGCCCCACTGAACATGAGCACTAACCCCACCCTGGGCCACCGCTAACACCACCCTGGGCCATCACTAACCCCACCCTGGGCCACCCATGATGGAGGATCAATAATCAATGAATGAGTCTCAGCGTGCGGACCAAACGGCCTTTGAGGACGAAGACGAGGAGTACAGGGCTTCATCACCCAGAGCCTCCCTGTACAGAAGACACTCCGGACTGGATGCTCTTATCCACAGGACCCCTCACTCCTTCATCTGTTGGTTCTGTATTATTTATCTGTGGACCGCAATGTGTCCATGGGAAGTGGGTCATGATGATGATGTCATGCTGCCGTGCTCGGAGCTCCTGCACAGGAACCTTCTGCTCTCTCCTCTCGCTCTCCTTCTGCTCACGCTTCATCTGATAAGTGATGGACCCCACTCCTTGAAGAGAGACAGACAGACAGAGAGAGAGAGACAGACAGAGAGAGAGAAAGATAATTTTGCTGCACTCCCTGTTGGAATGGGGATCAGACTCTGTTCCTTGGAGGAATAGGGAGGACTATGTGATGAAGACCCTGGTCCACATCCACTGAGAGAGTGGGGGGGTGACAGTGACAGTGGTCATCTCTCTCTCCTCGACCAGTTCCTGTAGCTCCTCACATGTTAGATGTGCTTGCCATGCCGTGGATTTGCTATAATAATGTACACAATGAAATGCCTGAGATTGTACTCTCAGTAAGTCATCCGTCTGTCTCTGGCTCCCCATCTCACTGTCTGTCTGTCAACCTGTCTGTCTACTAGTCCACCTGTCTTTCTGTCAGTCTGTCTACCCAGCTTTTGTCTGTCCATCTGTCTGTCTCTTTCTGCCCATATGTCTATCTGCGCCATCTGTCTGTGACTATCTGTCTTGTTTGTGCATCTCCCAGTCTGTCTGTATGTCTCCTTAATGCATTAGCTTCTAGCATGGCTTAGCGTATGGCTCTAAACAAGGGTGTTCATCTAGTGTCTACTCTGTCACCACCATATATGCACAGCACTCATCATTTATGACACGCTAACAACTCTTATTTTGAAAAATTATAGTATTTCTCCATGCTGTTTTACAACAGTTTGTTTTCATCGGCCTAGCAGTTTAATTCTCCTCCAATCGTTTATTAATCGTCTGATTCACACGTCCCCACCTGAGCATGGTAGTTGGAGCACTTTAATGACTGGAAGGTATGTATATATCTATATAGATATAGATATTTATAAAATCTGTTGTGTGACCCAGAAGGTAACTCAACCAGAAGTGCTTCAGTTGATTTGAGAAACGGAAATTATTTGAGGATTTCTTTCATATTCTGCATTTAATGAGCACTCAGAGAACAGCTGGTATTGACTCCTGCGTATTTGCTGGAGGGCACGCCGGCAGCGGTATGACGACAACCTGAATTGCTGCCTGGTTTCCCCCGTGATCGGTATAAATTAGCCTGATTTGTAACTATGGAAGTCATTTGCAGGAAATTGAAGGCAAAGCTAAATCTCCCTGTATCCTAAGTATAGGTTTGCACACGTTTAAGACTGTTACCCTTGTTTTAAAATTGGGAGCCCTGGTCCCACTGTGTATACTGTAAAAAGCGCTGAGCGTACAGAGGGTGAAGGTAATTTGCCAAGAGTACAGAAAAAGTTTTACGAAGACAACGTTTGCAAGTAGTAATATTTAATAGGCCTACAGCCCGCGAGATGCTCTGTGTCTGTACAGCTTCAACTAATAAACATGCATTTCCTCTTAAACGTGTGTTTCTGTCCTACCTAGGCACCAGTGGTGTTTTACCTTTTTTGTTTAGATGTCATTAATGAGTAGGTAGGAGTTAGGACATTTTGCTCAAGGATGCCTAGGCCACGGAAGCTGGCGTTCGAACCCAGAACCGTTCACCTGGGAGTCAAACACCCTATAGGCATTAGACTATCCTGCCCCAGGAGCTGAGCAGTATACATCCATCACAAGCTTGAATATTAAATCTCATCATTTCTAGAGGGGGCTAGATCATATCATAGTGAAACTAGGCTACTTATTGTATTGTTTTTATTGAATGAATCATAATAATCATAACATTTAGGGCATTTGGCAGACGCTTTTATCCAAAGTGACTTACAATAAGTACATTTGTCAAAAGAGGGAAACAATATATATATATTTTTTTTGCATAATATGAAAAATGAATAATGGATATATGTTATATATTGATTGAAACAATATGAATCACAGTACAAAGTCGTATTGCGTTAGATAATAGAATTACATTAATTGTAAGGAAAATGAATGATGGTTAAATAATTCCAAATGAACAATGGATATGTGGCCTATTAATTGACAGAACACATCATGTTGCTTTAAACTTTCTACTTCATCCTTCATCCAGAACTTGTTTGGAGGTGAACTTGCACCATTAGCTATAGCCTACCGGCGTTCGCATGGGAGAGAGCAGACGCTACACGGGGACTTGTGTTACTAATGGACTCTGCAAGTTAAGCTGAAACAGCCGGAGAAACACAACCACAACACATCTGACTGCATGGCAACTGCAGTTAGTCATAGCCCGTCTGCCAGGTCCTCCCGGCACCGCGAGGACGTTCAGTGCTGCGACTCTGCTACACTACAGGCGATGAGGAGGACGCAACGAGCAGGTTGGGTTCAGTTCAGTTGGGGCCTCCAGAAATCTAAGGCCGACTCCTGTGTGAATTATAAAACCTCCAACCGTTTATTAATAGGCCTAAATTATCTACAAATTAAGTGTATTATAGTGAAATGGAACCCTCACAAAAACCTGTGTCGAAAAAACCAGCTTGTTTATGTTTCTGAATGGAACTCTAGGCTATAGGCCTGGTGTGTGTTTGGTGTTTTATCAATAAAACATGACATCTGTGGTTACCAAGGGGACTGTAAACTCTCCATGCAACGCACAGCTCGTCTTGGCGTCCGTCGAGCCGACATCAGGCCAACATGAGAACACGTTTGGCAGCTAGCGGTTCCAGTAGGCCTACGCTGTGAGAGGAACATATTTGGCTGCTATCACCATTAGCTCTAGGGACCAATCAAATGATACAGGATTATCATTGTAGTTGTGTAGGGCCCGCCGCCCTATTATTAATTATTAACTATTAAAAAATAAAACAACAACGACATGGGTTGGGGTTCTTTTCAACCAAAGCGGTCGTTCCGGCCGTTGCAGCCAAATGGACTCACTAAATAATTCACCACGCGCCGAATTGCTGAGCGTGGGTCTCCACCGGTGTGTGTGTGGGTGGGTGTGTGATGGTGTCACGTCTTGGAATGGGGTGGGGTGTGCTAATGGAAACGTATGAGCAGTAAAACCAGGAGTTGACCCAGCAGTCCCAGATGCTCGGTCACTCAGCCCACCGCGCGTCTAAAAACCCACCGTCGGGCACCTTTCAGAGACGCCACTTAAAGAACACAGAGAGAGGGGCCCTTGTTTCAGCAGGTTAAGTCCGTGGGTAATTCCAGACGGTTGGTTTAATGGTCTACGTTTATGCCTTGATGGCACTTTGCTGTGTTAACACTCAACACGCCTCTCTCTCACCAGCAGTTCAAACTCTGCCGTGCTCCAGAATGAGAGCAGTTTGGAGTTAACTGACTGGCTCAAGAGCACCTAGCCTATACTTTATGTCAGGAGGAGGAGGCAGTGAACCGGCAACTTTCTCTGGGTCTTTTTAGAGGGTCTCTCAGCTTTTGCTATACATCAATTAGACCTCAGACCAGTGTCACTTTTAGAATAGATAGATGAATAGATACTGTAGATAAATAAATAGATAGATAGATAGGTGAATAGATATAGATAGATAGGGAGGCATAGATAGATAGACAGACAGACACAGGCAGGCAGGCATAGACAGACAGACACAGATAGATATAACAGACAGACACAGGCAGGCAGGGTTATGAACCTCAGAAGGCCAGAGGTCCTTAGCATCCCCGTGGCTACCGTTGGGACCCCGTGAGCTAGCAGCTCAGGGTCCCCAGGGTGACGTCATGTTCGTTAGTCTCGTCACTACATTACACTGAGTAATCCTCCAGGAATTATAATATGACCGCTGTGAAAAAGAAATGACCCTTTCTTTACTGCCGAGAGACAGACTTGCTTCAATAACATAATTTGTGCTGGTCTAATTAGTTTGATGTTAGGCTACATTCTTTTTTTATCATAACATCATTACAATGTTTGAATGAATATTATAAACATTCAAATGTTTTTCATAATATACCAAATTTTCTTCCACTTTCCATTGGACAACCCTTTTTGTCTTGCAACATTTGACTAAAAATTAATCGTTTCTCCACTGACATCTCCCCCATCAGAGCAGCGTAAGATAAAACCAACACCCCCACCCACTCATTATGGTGACACTAGAGATAATAATACAAATCATAAAACACAAAGTCACCCAGTAAGAATGTGTGATTTGGAGAGCACCTGAGTCGACCAATCAGAGCCCAGCACGTGGTGAGATCACTTCCTGATGGAGGGGAACACACAAATATTTTAAAAGCCAAAACCTCTTCACCCTTAAACACAAACACTGTGAGAAAGATGTATGGTCTCTCTCTCTCTCTCTCTCTGTTACTTTCCCCATTTCTCTGACTATATGCTGCCTCCTCCCTCTATTCCCCCCTCTCTCTAGCTCTCTCTCGCTCCCCCTCTCTAACTCTCTCACACACACACACACACACACACACACACACACACACACACACAGGTCTTCTTCCTTGTCTATCAACCCTGTGGCAGTCTGTGTTTGCACAGGACGCACACACACACCCACACCACTCCTATGTACACACAAGCCCTAACTTGCACATACACACACACACACACACACACACACAGAGCACACACACCACTGCCTTCCCATTGGCCAACGCTTCCGTTATAATCACAGTGGAATTCCACACAGTGTGTGTGTGTGTTGTTTCTGTCAAGAGCTGTTTTATCTCTGTGTATACTGGAGCATCACTCTTAATAATGTATGTGTGTGTGTGTGGGGGGGGCATGTGAGTGTAGTCGTCTGTCGTGTGTGTGTGTGTGTGTGTGTGTGTGTGTGTCTGGTAATATCTGCTTCCATGTGTGTAAGACAGCATGAGTATGAGTCTCGTGGTGTGTCATCAAAGTGTGTGTGTGATTGTGTAAGTGTGTGTTTGGTGTGAGGGGCACGGTGTGTATTAACATTGTGTGTTAGCATACCTATGTGGGCTGTCTAGCCGTCTGTCTGTGTGTGCGTGTGTGTGTGTGTGTGTTTACTCGCTCGCCCAGTGAGGAATCTATGTACACACACAAGAGAGAGAGGCTGTCTGCCACTTCCATTTGCACCAAAAACACCATACAATATAATAATAATAATAATAATAATAATAATAATAATAATAATAATAATACGCAATAAGCAATACAAGAATAATGTGATATCATATTATTATTTAATCTGTCTCTCTCTGTCTCTGTCTCTGTCTCTGTCTCTGTCTCTGTCTCTGTCTCTCTCAAAATTCAACGTACATTTGTGTTAAGATACAAGATAATAATAATAATAATAATAATAAATAATGCACCCCCACCCCCCTCCCCCAATACTGTGGCCTGAGGCCCAAGATGCAAAATGGCCCCCAGTCTCCAGATGTGGTCCTGGTGGTTTCCTCTCAGTACCCAGCAATCTGTTCTCTACTACCCAGAGGGGGGAGAGGGGGAGAGAGAGAGAGAGAGAGAGAGCATGTTTGTGTGTGAGTGTATAGCCAAGAGTTTTGTGTCTATTTGTGTGTGAGTGTGTTTGGAAAGAGAGTTTGTGTGTGTGTGTGTGTGTGTGTACGTGCATGCATGTGTGTGTGCACGACAATGAGAAAGTGAGAGAGAGTTTGGAATGTCCAGACTCGTTCCCATCCCTTATCACCCCTGTGGAAACAAACCCGGCCTCCCAGGACTCCCAACCCCTGTCCTCTTCCATCAGGGCTCCTAGAGGCCCTGTACCCTGGGGCCAGATGTAGACCTCCTTGGCCCCGCCCACTACCACCACCTCCTCCACCCCATCACTCCTCCAACACACATGAGTCTGTAAAGTAGGACAGCTCTTGTGCTATTGGCTGCTGAGATTAAAATGGGGCCCGGGCGGAACATGTAGGTGGGCCTACAACAAGATTCATGATTTTAAAAAAGGAACGATGAAAAGGAGAAAGATAGATTCGTGTTGGACTTTTCATGTGTCTTTTATTTTCGTTGCTTCGGGTCACACACCTGCACGGGTGTGTGTCTGCATCGACTATAATCATGCGCTGTATTTGAATGAATGAAGCAAGCTCATCGATGACACAACGGAGCTGGCCTGTGGACAGATTTGTGTTTTCCTGACTTAAAACATTAGCGAACATTTTGGGAAAGGGGCATTTTATGAGGGGTTGTTTCTGTCCCCTCTGTGCGTCGTCTGGTTCCTGTTAGCATGGCCGTACGTTTTAGAGGAAAATATTGGCAACCGTTTTTTTCTCTTCATTTGGTTTTGTAATATACGGCGTGCTGACTGCGGCCAAACTAAACAACGACATCATGATGACCTCATTCTACAGTCCTATGACTTATTTGTGCTGGAAATAAAATAACTGTTGAATTCTGTGATCGTCATGGCGCATCTATACGTGGCCCTTTAGGGGCCTCCAATTACAGTCTGTACTTTAATTCACACCTAGTTAAAAGGCTTCGCCAGAGGTGAACCCTTTCGATCTGGAATGAATCAAGCGGACGTGAATCTCTCCACTGGCTTCTTAAAGGACCTGAAACGGGCCTGCAGAATAGCCTATATCTCATAATAATAATATATCTCATGATGATTAGTCTGGGGAAAAGAACCGCTGCTAAACGTCAAATATAAGCGTTATATTAGTGATCGCGGCTGAGCTGCAGCAGATAGATCCACTGTGGCGCAACAGAGCGGCTCCTGCACCGGGGGAGACGGGGGGAGACGGGGGGCGGGTTCGGCGCTAGGACCGCGGCGCGCAGTGCGCAGATACCAGCAGCGACGGCAGCAGTCTGTTGGTGGAGAGGCTGGCGGTGCTGCGGTTCGAGCCATCAATAGCGAGGCACCGACCGCCGCTCATCTCTCCCCCCCCCACCCCCAGCTTTGTGTCCTCCTGGACGGCAGGCGAACCTGAACCCGCCGGGCTGGTGGCCGGAGCCCTCCTTATGGGCTCAGGATGCGCAGGATACGGGCCAACGCCATCGCAATCCTGACCGTGGCGTGGATCTTAGGAACGTTTTATTATCTGTGGCAGGACAATAAACCGCAGACGTCTCCGTCGTCGGCGTCGCAGCCCCGGGCCGCGGGCGGCAGGGTCCATGGGCAGAAGGTGTCACCCGGTCGACCGGAGATCCACCGCGAGGACCGGACGATCCCGCTTATTGTGAGTGACGACAGGTTACGGTGCGCGTGCTGGGTATAAATGTCGACAATTAGGTTGGAAGCGCGCGCACACTGCGTGCGTGCGTGCGTGTGTGCACGCACACGCGTGCGTGTGCGTATGTGTGTGTGGCGTGGGTCGCTGACAGTGTTGGTCTGCAGGAGAGTGTGTGTTGCATGTTGATGTGTGTTATGAAGATGAGGGTGATGTTGATCTAACAGCAGCCGCCGTGACACTCGGGTTTTTCCGGGGCCTCTTCGGTATGTTCTTCAACATATTATCAGTGGTTCACCGCCCGTCCCCCGTTATTTACGTCCTTCTACCGGAACACGCAATCACAATTATAAGATTATAAGAGGCTTTCCATAAGTCCAGCGCGGCGCGCGCTAACGCCTCTGGGTTTTGTTTAAACCCACGTTCTCCGGTCTCGAGACCGAGAACCTGTAAGGCGGGCTGAGAACCCGGCGCGAGGGGGGAACAAATAAAACAAACAACGTGCAGCACGTGGAACGTAGACCGTTAAACACGCCGACAGACGTCGTCCTCGAGACAGAAGGACCGTTAAAGCATGCTATCACAGGCCGGTAATAACAGCAGGCCGGTAATAACAGCCGTGGAACCGGGGAGGCTTCGCCCGGTGAGAGGAACGGAATGGACCGTCTGGCAAACAGGTGTGAGACCGCTTCCGGCTTGGCGGGATTTCACTAACAAATAAGCGACGGCGAGTCGTCACAGGCGACATGTTGGACGACGTGAGATATGGTCAGGTGATGGTCTGTTGGCCAGGTGATGGTCGGTTGTCCAGGTGATGGTCAGGTGATGGTCGGTTGTCCAGGTGATGGTCGGTTGTCCAGGTGATGGTCGGTTGTCTGAGGCAGCAGGTGTCTGTGCTGCAGTGTGTCAGGATTTTTGGCCCATACAGGTGCTGTTAAAATACATTCACTAAGGGAATGAATTAAAAGCATAACGGCTACAGGCCTCCACTGTTGTCCAAAATACACATTAAAACAAGTCACAGTGTACAGCTCACACTCTTATATGCATCTCATTTTTGATTTAAATACAATTGTTATTTTGGTGATTAAAGTCGTGTTCCCTGGGTTCTGTGATGTCGTTCATAGAGACAACAATGTTTTTCCCCTGCCCGTGTATTGTCTGTCTGGCAAAAAAAATTCATTTTATGTGCTTTGAATAATGTCCAAGTTATTGTCTTTTGGGGGGATAATGGCTTTATGTAAGAAAATAGCCTTATCTTGCTCCTTTCCCCTCTAAAAGGCATCAGGTAGCGTATTTAAGTAGGCCTGTGTTTGTCGTGTTTCCCCTCCTTGACATGTTTAATTTACACAACAGGGTCATTCACCTTGGTCACCAGGCGCTGGTGGTTTTATTCTCCGAGATCCAGTAACTCGATCCGTATCTCGACAGCCTGCCAACGACCTGGCCGACAGGGCAGCGAAACCCTCAGCACACACAGGCTAATTCTGACACACACTGTTCACCATGTTTCCTTCTGAATTTCCTTCTTTCTCTATTTCTGTATTTCTCTCCTTCCTTCCATATTTCTTTCTATATTTCTTTCAGTCTTTATCTTCTTCGTTCTTTCTCTCCCCTTTTCTTTCTTTATATCCATTTGTCTTTCTTCATCCAATCCTTCCATTAACATCAGCTGTTTAAGCAGCAGTCTTGTTGACTGGACCCTTTTAACAAACTGACTCTGTAGGGTTTTATGTGATGAGTGTTGTATACTGTGTTGTCACGCTGAGTCCGTCCACCTGTTGTACACATCTGCTATCGGCTCTGTTAACTTCCAGCGCTTTCCGTTTCATGTTCCATGACAACATCTGCCTGTAGCCTTCGGGACCTAGCTTAGCATGCTACTTAGCTTCCAACAGGGCTTGATAGTCAATTAGTTGGAAGGGTACACAGGTGTTGGACATTATATTGACATGAAACCAATTGTTATGGTGGACAGCTCATCTCTTCTGGAACAGGCTACACCTTTGAGATTGTATTGTACCAAGTATACATAACATTTCAACCACAAAAATATTTATGAACCCACAATGCACATCTGTTGTACATGAATAACCTGTTTTACCTGTGTTAATTAATGACAGCAAGGATGATGACATGGAAAACACCCTGAGAACTATTAATCACACACCTGGCTGGG
>OMKP01079655.1:0-34422 GCA_900302375.1 Bathygadus melanobranchus
AGCCGTTGTTGTTGTCGACTCGAGGCAGGGGAGGCAAAGAGGGCGGCCCGTTGGAGATGGGAACAGGACGACCGTTGGTCTGCAGGGTGGAGTAAGAGGTGGAGGTAAGCAGAGGTCTGATGGGTGTGGAGGCCAGGCCTCCGCCTTCAAGCTCGGGGGACTTGGTGCAGTCCATGGCCTCGGTTAGGCATGCCTCCTCCCCCTCCCCCTCCTCCTCTTCGTCCGTTTCCTCCTCCAGTCGCTCCAGGGACAACGTTTCCAGAGGCAGACCAGAGTCCTCCGTCGACACCTCTACCACCCCCCCTTCCTCCTCCTTTGTAGTCAGCCTCCACTCCGGTTGCTCTTCTACCATGGACTTTCCATCCAGAGCTGCTGCCGGCAAAGACCCGTCCATAACCCCGTCCATAACCCCGTCCTGGGGCACCGCTAATTTGACCTCCGACCCTTCCTCCCACATGCCCTCTTCGTTCCCCCACGAGCCAGCCGCCGGCCGCCCCAGCTCCGGGGTACAGGGCAGGGACTGGCATCGCCTCCTCGGCCCCGCTCCTTGGTGGTGTGTGCGGGGGGGCGGCGGTGAGGCATGGTGGTGGTGAGCGGCGGGCAGTGTGAAGGTGAGGGAGATGACAGACTTGCTGGGCGTGTCCAAGAGCTTGCAGCGGCCGCCGTTGAGGTCCTGACGAGCGGAGAAGGGGTTGACGCGCACCGGGGTCCCCGGGTGGGGCGCTGCGGTGTGGCCGGGGGTCGGTGTCGCCGGGGGCGACGCGTCCGACTGGCTCCGCGACAAGCGTTGCTGCTGCTGTTGGTGTTGGTGGTCGACCGGGGGACATGCAGAGCTGCGCCGGCGGTCAGGACTTAGCTCCACAGCCACGGGATCTGAGGACAAAAGGTAGGGAGATAGATACATAGAGAGAAGCACAACACCAAAGTATTGATATAAAGATGCTTGCACACTGCCTCAACAAACACCCAACTATAGAACGTTGGCCGAAGGTCAACATGTTCACCAACAAAACACGCAACCCGGGTTTGGTCTTCGTTGGTCTTCGTTGGTCTTCGTTGGGGCAGTGTGTATGCATCTTTTGAAGAGGCAGAAGAAAACTAAACCAAAGCGTGACCAAGAAAAGAAATAAAATGCAATGTAGCACAAATGTAGCAGGCCTGTATTTTTCTGCTTGCTTCATATAGGACTCAAACTTAAAGGAATCACATGATGCATTCGACATATTTAACCAAACGTATTCCCTTTTCTTTACCCAGAGTAATGGGATTATCGCTCTCCCGCGCTTCTCTCTCCATTTCCTCGAGCGTCAACGCAACGTCCGAGAACGCCGGCCGTTTAAGTGCACTCATCTGACGGGAAAAAAAAAAGTGCACATTTGTTTGCATGTTTTTTTGTTTGAAAGATATAAATGATACAGCGTGGAAAATATGTTTTGACACAAATGAGGCTGTTGTTACCAATGCAGGACTCATGTCAAAGCAGGATAAATGGCAATGATATCGTTTGGATATCCCATTGTGTGACAATAGTGTTATGTAAAAGGGGGGGTATTCGACTTACATTACAGCAGGTTACCGCCAGGATGAAGAACACTGCTGGACAGTCGCCAATCAACTTCTCAAATGAGTCTACATCAAGCCCAAAGTCCTACGCAAGCACACACAAAAACCATAGAATGAACTAAATATTTTTCCGTATACAACTGTGTTATTTGTATCGTAAGACAATCACCCAAAAATATAATTTGTTTGTAGTTAACTTGTCATCTCAGAACCCAGAATATTAGGCTGCTATGAAAAAAGAGTAAAATGACCAGTGAGCCTGTGTTTGCTATCAGCCATATGATGCTGTTGATTATGGAAGAACAAGTTCAACCCTCACACACAATTACACACAATCACACACCAACAAACGACAGAGTCCTACTTCAGTTCTGGGTAAGAAGTCCGGATCCGCTTCAATCCTGGCTATAATCTCACAAAGGATGATCCCAAATGCAAACACATCCACCTAGGGCAGAAACATCAAGGAGGTTGGCTACTTAGCATCCTCTCTTTACATTTTAGAGACCACCATTATCACAATCCCACTATGCTCTAGCTCTAGAGGACTATCAGTCCCTCACAGACATTTCCATCTTCAGTCATATTGGTTTTGCCAGGGTTTTAATAGTTGAGTGAAGCCAAGTAAAAATAAACTACAATTAATAAATGCCTTCAAAACAGAGTGCTGTCTATCTCATCTATAACGGTCGCCATTGTTGTTATGGACCCAGGCAACTGCTACCAGTGCCCTGGTACATAAAAGTAGCAGACCCATAATTAGTGTTATGCGTGACACCTGTGTTTGTCCTTCAATGATGCCTCTGTGAAAAGGGTCTATTAAAGACCAAAAACACGTGTATTGTGCAACTTTCTTAAATCTGCATAGCACCTTCTCATCGTAGAACTCTCCACGAAGAACTTCTGGGGCCATCCAGTAGGGGGAGCCCACGATGGCCAGAGGCTGTTTCTCAACTCCGTTGCTAGGATTCAAAAGTTGAAGAAAAGTTTAACATTTACAATTTGAGAATTTTCTTGTGTGAATAAATATTTAGTCATATGACGTCTGGGTTTGAAAGCCTTAAGGTCAAAGCACAAAGACTCATCTGGTCTATTCATATTCCTTCATTATTTAACATGCCAACAGAACCTGGTGCACATTTTTCAAATAATCTGGGCCTTACATTTGTGATTGTCCTATATAATACTTACAAAAATGCCATAATGTTTCAATGCATTTACATTTACATTTAGGGCATTTGGCAGACACTTTTATCCAAAGCGACTTACAAAAAGTACATTTGTCGAAAGAGGGAAACAGCAATATATCTCTGATGGTACAGTACAAGTAATGCCACATTCATAGTGCAGTATACCAAATATGAAGACTGTAAGATTGTCATTGTAAAAACATAGAATTATATATAAGCCACTACTTTTCATTTGTATGGGAAAAACTATCATTGTATCAATAGTCATTGTGCTAGTGCATGTATGCATACAAAGGAGACACCGCATTCCACGAAGCTCCCAACTGTTATTGAACCTTTGTGCATACATTGTGTAATCCTAAACTGTGAATCACTAAAGCTACAGCAGAATACACCCTTTACACAGAGACGTCATCGTAGGACAAACACGGACACTAAGTATGGGTCTGCTCCCTTTATGTACCAGGGGAGTAGACTGAGGCTACATCCAAACCTCCATACTAGCATACTGTGTAATAGGCAAGAGTAATAGTGGCAGTATGTCATAGTGTGCACACTATGGACACTACAGTCACTTGGGTTACCCACTGAGGACAGCTGTCTTAACCGAAACCTTTACACGTAATTAATAACCTCCCAAACCCTAGACCAGCAAACCTAATGAACAGGCAACTCAAATCACAATTTAAAGCATGTTTATAATACATATGTGTTTTATTATTATTGCAATCACTTGGTGGGTTAGTAATGGGGTTGTAGTGTCAGCTTGAATTTTGTGACAGTGTAGTAAAACACCGCAAAACATGCATCGTTTTGTCTCGCATACTAATAGTACTAATAGTACTAATGGTACTAATAGTACGGCAGAAAATAGTTGTACCCCTAACCCTAGTACGCATTTTCAGACGCAACTAGTGCAGGTATCACACACTGACCATGGACCATGGACCAGGGACCATGGACCAGGGACCATGGACCATGGACCATGGACCAGGGACCATGGACCAGGGACCATGGACCAGGGACCAGGGACCAGGGACCAGGGACCAGGGACCATGGACCATGGACCATGGACCATGTGTCCTGGTGCATAAAAGGAGCAGACCCATAATCAGTGTTATGAGTTATGAGTGTTATGAGTGTTATGACACCTGTGTTTGTCCTGCGACGGCACCTCTGTGAGAAGGGTGTATTCCTGCCACCACGGACGCCCTCTTCATAAGACGTACACACGGTGGTGTCGTGGGTACAGGGGACTGAGATGAGGTTAAAGAGGTAACGTGTGACGTCCATCACAGACCTGTAATCGGGGATCTTCTCGGCCAGACCAAAGTCTCCCACCACAGCGGTGAAGACCCCGCAGTCACAGCGCACCAGGCAGTTCTGAGCAACAGGGATGTCCAAACATTTTGAGCACGGTAAGTCATGGTCACAAACAGTCGACAAACAGTAAGCAATCCTCCCATAATTACTGAAGTAGATAGTATCTACTCCGTCATGGATAGTACAATATACTACAAAGCCAATGAAATGCAGTTATCTAAACAGAGTGCAAAATATAGAATATTATTTACAGAAAGTGCAGCAAGTGATGCTACGAGTTACAAAACACAGATGTTATGTATGTAAATATGTTAAAGATGTATCTACCAAGGAGAATTGGATGCCTTTAGAGAATAGGGTACAATGTAGGTTGTATGTACTGGAATATTCTATATTGTACATGCTCCCTTAGTACTAGTACTACGTTCTAAGTATCTCTCTCTAATTATATCCTTGTCCATGACACATACCATTAGCCAGCATCTTTTTACTACGTTTACTAGGTATTTACAACCGGTAATAGCATTGATCCAAGGAAGCTTAGCTTGTATATGGGAGGTCGGCAAAGATTAACATTAATGCTTTTGTACACATTTCCATTTGCAATTAGTCATTTAGCAGACTCATTTGTCCAAAGCGACTTACAAGTAAAGCTCAGAATAATCAAAGCATACACACGAAATAGTGTATCTAGATAGTATCTATAAAACAATGTGCAGTGTAGTTTCAAAATGAATTAATTCCATTATTCCAATGATGGATGTGATATGTTGCACAATAATGTGTCTTGCCGTGTGTGTAAATAGGTCTGCGGGTTCTTTGTTTGTTCTAGTTCCACTTTGTATGATGCTGTACCTTGGAGGTGAGGTCTCTGTGGAATATCCCCTTGCTGTGCAGATACTGGAGTCCCCTGGCGATGTCTAGCGAGAGGCCCATCCTCACACTCCAGGACAGGTACACATCGCTGTCTAGCAACTGCTCCAGGCTTCCCCAATTAATATACTACCAGAGAGAGAGAGAGAGAGGGAGAGAGAGAGAGAGAGAGATTCTATTCACAAATTGAGCTAAATTTCCCTATAAATCCATACACTTGATGCAAGTCAAATATATGCTTAGACACCAATACACACTGACAATAAAGCAACACAAAGGCAGAAAGTGAGATGCCAAACATCAATCATTTATTGCCATTTGCAAGATGGCATGCTGAATCGCTCCTGTCTGCAATCTGACATATCTGTTGCTGTTCCCATGGTTACCACCGTCTCTCAGATAAGAACGGGTCTGTGGAACGCTACAGGGAATTTTGGGGTCGGGAGGGGGGGTGAGGCGAAAAACAGAGGAGCAAGAGAGAAGCGAGATGGATAGAAAAGGAGTCAAGTCCCTGTGCTAATGTAGGAGAACATGGAAAGGCCAGTGGACAGATGGGCACCTAACGTTTACCTCAGTCAGAGCATGGAGTTGGCCTTCATGGACGCACACACCAAGGAACCTGGAGTTCAAATAAAAATAGATCATAAATAATAATTAACAAATATATATATATTCTGTATATTACACTGTATTACATAGTTACACTGTATTCAAATGTGAAATATACATTCTATATTCTGGCTACAAATGCCTGAACATCGTTCATAATATGGTCCCATTGTTTATAAGACACAAAATCGTCACAGTCAATCAATATATTTTCACTTCAATAGATTTTTTCTTGCTCAGTTCTGTAAATAGATGTCTACGTTGCGTTGGTTATGATTTTGTGTCATTTTTCAATTGTTGTTGGCCATGTGTTGACCCCTATTGGAAAGGATTGTCTCTGCCGCCCCCTCCTCCCCAGATTCGAGGCTCACATGCGTTGTCAGGTTGAGGAGGCCAATTTATTTATGGTTCTCAAATTATAAACAAGTGGACGAGGCTTTTTAGGTCTGGTAGAATCTAGCACCATCTCATTTGATCCAGTGCTACAATTTTTTCATATTGCACCTTTAAAACCTGCTCAACAACTTTTTATATTTTGTTCCAAATGGTTGGTTGATTTGACCAGCGTTATTTAAGTAAGTTGCATATAATGTAACTTGAATAAACTAACTGGCACTTTACTCTGTAGTACCAGTGTAAAACCTTTGAGGTGTGAACAACACCTACCCGAGTATATTTGGGTGACATAGTCTGTTCATGAGCTGTACTTCCCGCAGCATGTTAGCTTTGTTGCTAGCAAGGGTGTTCATTTTCAGCGCCATCACCTGCCCTGTGATCCTGTGCTGTACCTGAAAAACATGTAAGATAAAAACACAGTTATTAGGAACCTAACAAGTGAAACAAGGCAGACCAGCGTGTACTACAAAGCAGGATTTGGGGTAAGCGAAGTAACTTAAGGTTTAATCCTGGGTTTTCAGGCATACCTAACCTGCTCTGGAGCAGGTTATGTTGGAGTTAACAGAGAATGCACCGCCTACTGACCTATCACTTCTCTTGGAAAATGGCATCACCATTCCTAGAAGATCCGGCTGGACGTCGGTGCATGAACAGTTAGAGGGTTTCTTATGAAGAGTTTTTAGAGACCGACAAAATCCTTTGGTTTCATTTTTGGATCTATATGAAAGATATAGATTCTTGTGGAGGGAATGGCTCATCTTTGTCAGCTTCTTGAACCATATGTTGCCCGTGTGACGCATCGAAGTTTGAATGACTTGCTTTGATGCTTTTATGTTTTTCATTTGTTCTTGTTTTGCTCCAAAGACCGTTTAACACTGCCAGGGATGCAGCTGCAGAATAAGTTGAAAATTGTTTTACATGCCATAAGAAGCAACACATTCATTTAATGGAATACATAATTATAATTAGCCAGCTAACAAAAATACATCCTGGATACCAGTAGACCCCTGGGCATTGAATTAGATCATGTCATGGCCCTGATATATAAAATAATATTATAAACAATGGCCAAATGTAGCAAACACTTAATTATCCTGTGTGTGTGTGTGTGTGTGTGTGTGTGTGTGTGTGTGTGCGTGAGTGCATGCGTGTGTCTGTCTGACTGTATGTATGTATGTTTGTATGTATGTGTTTGTTGGGAGTCATTGACTGGTAATAGCTGAGTTCAGAGTGTCTGGAACTAAGGTGTGTGTGTGTGTGTGTGCGTGCGTGTGTGCGTGCGTGTGTGTGTGTATTAATAGCGTTGTGGCACTAATAGGCTTACTGGATTTCCCACCAGCCCGACTGATCCACACAAATCCACTGGAACATTACTGTGACATCACACCCCAGCAGACGAGAGACTGGCACCAAAATCTATAGAGTAGCCTACACAAATACACACACACACACACACACACACACACACCTTGGGACTCTTTGTAGCTGTGCTCCAAATAGATACTGATAACAGGAGACAGGACACCCTATGTTACTGAGCTGCAGTCGCTGAAAGTTTGGGACAAGCAGATTTAGATGCTGCAAAGTAAACAATGATTGCTGCAGCATCATAGGCCTGTGGTTGATGATCAGGTGGGGTTCAGTCTTTACACCCTTTACACAGAGGTGTCATCGTAGGACAAACACTGTCATGTGCCCTGTCCATCGTAGGACAAACTCACTCACTCACCACGCACTGGTAGTGTTAGTGTTATGACTGACAGCTGTGTTTGTCCTATGATGACACCCCTGTGAAAAGGGTGTATTGACTGGTTTGCAGAGACAGATGGAGGTTTTAAAATGCCTTGTTCAAGGAACATCATGTATTTTATGAAAAATTGTTACGGAATACTATTTCTAAAATGTTATGCTATCTTTCTCAAGTCTACACGTTAGACATAACATATAAAACATATATATATATTGACTATATAGTTTGTCTAGTGATAGAAAAGTTGGAAGAATTTGAAGAAATGATCATTAATTATCCTGAACAGACTTTATACACTCCCACAAGAGGCTTTGTTGGCTATGCATTTCAGTCGCTAAATTATTTGAGATAGCCGTAGATATTGCTCAGGGGTTCTGATCGGTTCTGTCCTGTTCCAATAGTAGAACATGCCAGACTTTTGTGCTGCTTTTGGATGTTGAAAAGAAAGAAATCCCAAAACTAAGCAACAGGGAGTAACATTTCCTGGTGAGAATTTGTTTTACAATATTTGACTTTTACAAATGAAATGTAACAAAGTATCCTGTATCATAAATACATGTCTGGCATTTGTAACAAACCAAACCACTTGAAAATCAGTTGAGAATTCAGCGAGTTATGATGGTTTTAATTGTGGATAGACCTCCTGCCTCCATAGACATACATGCATTAGGAGGCCTTCCCCTGACCAATATGACCCACATTGACGCAAATTCATTGTTCCAATGAACAGCAGCGACCAATGCGGTATCTATGTGTATATATCTATGTGAGATAGCACCCGAATGCAAGGCCCTGTGGCGGCATTCATTTCTTTAGGAACACATTTAGCATGCAATCACTAATGTGGGCTGGGTGACCCGTTTATCTCAGCAGCGTAACTAGAGAACAAACACTTTTCAAGGTTTGGTTGTTTGCTGAGTGCCTACGTAAGGAGTAGGCCTATACAGTGGAGGGAGCAGAGATACCTCAAAGTGAAGCACACGATGTGTCATTTGGATGTAATTCTGTCACTTTTGGAGACCAAGTACAGAATACAGTGTACAGACCTTCACCATTGGTTGTCTGTGTTTTAGATAATTTCCCTGATCCCTAATTATCCCAAATTACTTTTTGGTACAAACCCTTTAAGATGGAATGGGTTGTCCCACCGACAAATTGTGGGAGGTTTTGTTTTAAATGATCAAACGGTGCTTTATGAGCTGTTTCCTCATCATTATAACCTCACTCAGCATTCTGTTGCCCAGTGCTGTCTGCTAGGATTTGTAAACCAATCCAACAGATGACACAGGAAAATAGAAGTGGTGTTGAAACATTTAATGGTTTCAAGCTCTAAGGCCAAGTCATGCTGTTAAACTATTGCTCTTCAACTTTAAATCAATATACACTGGCATACATTTTCATTCAATTATTAGATTGCATAGGCCTTCTTGCAACCTTACAACCACCTTGCTCTTTATAGGACGGAACAGATGACTCACACTGAACCAACACACTAGCGCCATGATAACAACTCCTTTGTCAATAACTTCAAGGTGTGGATATTGAATTGTAGTATTATGCCGCCCTTTGACATTCTTAGTTGAGAATGTGTTATTGTGTAATTAATCACGCATCCACAAGTTTGACAATTCTGTAGCCAAACTTTAGATGTTAACCTTCCATAAAATATCATTTAGCGACCAATGGATAGAGCAGGCCTACTGCGAACACCCATACACAAACCCAATTAAATTGACGACTGGTTGACATTTGGTTCATTGACAACATATGCATACCTTAAAGACCTCGGAGAAGAATCCCGATCCGATCTTCTCGCAGAAGAAGTCATCGATGCGGGCCAAACTAGAGACGGCGCTCCGGAGGGCTCGGTAGGAGGACGGACGGATCCGGTTGGGCGCGTGGATGCTGTGGACTGCGTGATCCTCCGGGTCGCCATCCGCGGCGTCCGGCTCGCGGACACAGCAGCCCTCGCCACCGCCGTCATAGTCCATCGCAGAGTTTGCGCACCTCCACGCTATTATATGAACCTCTTAACGTAAAATTTTGATTGAGAACTAGTTAAACCTGCACTATGTACGTTTTCCAACTAGCAGTCTCTAGTGGCTTGAGTTGTAGCTACAGCTATAGCTAATTGTAATAATAATAATAATTGTATCATTGATTTTCTCATGGTTGGAGGCGGGGGAGAATTGGATCAGAATAAAACGATTTAGCGAGGGTGGATTGACTCATGGATGGACGCGTTTATAACTGAGGAACTTTCTAGTTCAGATTAGATTCAACACGTTAGATTATGAATAACCGTGTTGCAAAAACGGAGGTATTTTTGAGAAACAATCTTGCACACTGAAAGCTCCACGGTCGCCAGGTGGATCGAGGGACACGGTGGAGTCAGAGCGCGCAGCTGACACCTGGTCGCTTCTGCGTCAACTCAAAAAGACGCACAGGTAGAATTGTTCTCGTTGGATGTTCCATTCTTCTTCTTCTGTCACTTTGATTTTCTCCTGTGAAGACAGTCTGTCGTGCCCTTTTTTCTTGATCGTAGTTTCACGTTCTGAAATTCAGCAGAGAATACCCCAATAGTGAACTCGCATGTAACTGCACATCTAATTCCAACTGTAAATAGGCACTGGCCTACGACGTGTTTTCAGCAGCACTTTGAGGACGTACCCTGCCCAGTTCCCACTTTGCAAGCCACATTAATCTCATGATCTACTTTACTTTGCTTAATGTAAAAGTGCTTATTTTCAAAGAATTCCCCATAATAATTGTAGTACACTTATTTGCAATGAGTTTCTTTCTTGTCTGTTCGTGCAGTGGTAGTTATAGCACCGTGCAGTGGGATAAGCCATCACCTCCATAGAATAAATAGGTCGGATAAAGGGTTGGTATAGTAGGCTATACCAGCCGACTGTGTGGCTTAGCAAATAGGCCGTTATGCCCAATGTGTAGGCTATTTACATTTTAGTTTCACCGGTACATTCGGACAAGTTTGCCGGGAACATCAATTTCGCTATTCGTTGTAAAAAAAAATCTCTACCAGCACGTAACTGGGATGACAGCTATAGTGGCAGAGATTCGACGTCTTACCTCCTTTTGCACACCGATTTGCACGTCCACGTATCTTTGGTGAAAAGGCTAGTGTATTTGTATGCAGCAGTGCAGAGATCACAGTGCTCGTTATAATCCCACATAAGGAGTTGATAGTGGTCCAGATTCTCTGCTTCTCGGACCGCTTGGTGAGACTGCGACCCTTAATGAAACAGCCCCGGTCCGCTCGCTCAGCTCGCCTCTGATTGGTTGGGATAAAAAAAGGCCTCGTCAACATAGACAGTGACGTCAGATACATCGTTGGTGGGCCAGCTGATCCTAAACCAGTTCCCGCTATTCACATTATGGTTCTTGATCATTGCTTAGTTAATAACAAAAACCGTCCCAAGATCTGAATTGGGGTTTTGAAAGCGGCGCCTTTCGCTTTTGAGCCGGAAATTGTACACTGGCGATGACGACACACATTGATCCGCTACCTCCAGCCTGTCGCTGACATTTTATAGCGCACGTTGGAGAGGATGACGCTGGAACCATGGTTGGAACGCTGGAACCATGGTTGGAACGCTGGAACGCGCCGAAGCCAAGAAGTCTGCATTGATTTAAAGGGAAAGAGAAACAGAAATGCAAGCCAAACTCTTCAAGCATGTTCACTGCTTTGTCAGGGATAAAAAAAAAAGAGAAAGTTTTCTGTGTAATATGGATTTGATCATATAGCCTACAGTTCTCTTCTTTCAGTCATAAAACGAGCCCAATTGTATTTATATGTTTAGATTTCGACTTATATTCTTTTCTTTTTTTTTTGTTCTATCTTGAGAAGAGAAATCTAAATTGAGATTGCTATGCCGGGCCACATGGCTCTCATGACCATGACCTACACGCATCCAACTTTTTAGGAATTTCATTCGGGCTCAGAGTAGCCTACTCTTACAACAATAGTTATATGGTTGGGTATGTTCAAATGAAATAACTTCTAGCTATGTCGGGAGTTATTATTTCAATGTTATTCAAAATAATTATGGATGTTATTACGTATCCTGAACGACAGATGGCAGTGTAGTGTAATGTTATTCAAAAACTGCTTTATTTGTCACACGAACAAAAGAACAGATTCAAATCACATATATTGTGGTTGTGGTTTTCGTTTTGGTGAAACAGAGAGAGTGTCGTGAGTGAAACAACATTTAACAATTTAACAGTCAAAGTGGTATTTTATTACAATTAACTTTTGTGCTTGTAGTGATCGGCCAATGATAGATTGATACAATTTACGTTGTATCCCGATTTGACTCGATCAGACGGTTTTCCCTACATTATATGGGAAATTAATTCATCCATATTACACATTATTATTACTCGGCCACGTTTTTGCGCAGAATGTGTTGGAAATGTTTAGTTTATGCAGGCAGATTATGAATCCAGTGAATTCAGTATAGGTCTACGTTGTCGACGAGCAATACACTACTAATTAAAAACACTGCCAGTAATTCTTGTCTATTTGCTTGTTAGGCTTTGACCTACCTTTGCTTTGGCCATTATTTTTGGGTACAGTGTCTCATTGTCACCCTTTCCATAACCCTCAAATTATGAATCAAATCTGATTTCTAAGTTCACTTTAATCTCATATTCCATCTTTAAGGTCCTCAATAACCATGACCATGAAGAGCTGCCTGATCACAGACTCCTTCAAGGTTGTCAAGAAAGCACGACCAGTACGAGAGAAGCGAGAGAAGCCACCCCCAACTCCACCACAGGAAGGTAGGTGACTACATTGAGTGTGTATACTGTAGGCCTAGTAGACCTTTACATGAGTGGGGCCAAGTTTACTGGGTTATAATGATAATGATTAGTGGTAGAATTGTCGTAGCTGCATAATAGTCCAATGGCCTGCTTTTAGGGATCTCTCTCGATACGCATCTCCATACATGGGGTCCCATACGATACAGGAATGATATTTTGACTTGGAAATGATTCAGTGCCATTCGGTTTGAAAATCTATGGGATTCGATTTGGTTAGATACAATTCGATGTGACGCGATCATTTAAATAATACATGCAATTTTAAGTTTCCACAATAGTAAGAGTGCTGGTATTGAATAACACATTAGACGTTGAAAAATAAGAGTCCTGCTGATTTATCTTTTGGCCAATATTGGCCTATCACAGATATATTGGCAGCGTTGGAAATTCCACCGCTAAAGGGCCGATGTTCACCTTAAATAGCACATAAGAAACAACATAATTTGCAGGCTTAATACTATTAGGTGATCTGAAAACGTATCTGGGTTCTCCCCAAAGAATGTAATAGTGGCTCTGTGCCATCCTCCTTTAAAGCGCCACATGTAACTTTTCAACATAGGGATGTCGCACACGGTGTGCTTGTTCATTCTAGTTTTATATTATTGAAATGTGTGCATTGTTTATTTCAGTTGATTGTTTAATCTCTTCAAACTGGTTTATTTTAGGTTATTTATTATTGAACATTATTATTTTGTTAATGCAAAAAATAGCACTCAACATTTGTTGTTACATTTGGCAAGTACGTCTACTGGCTGAAGTCTAAGGCAAAAACTAAAATGACAGAAAACATGAAATAATTAACTGAATAACAGTGTACTTAAATGTATGGAAATTCTATGTACATAATAAACAAGTTCAGAGCTCACAATGCAATTCTGCATATTTAAAGTATTCACCAATAATCCTATAATAAGGCCCAGGTGAGTAAAGAGTCTTCTTTGATATTTAGAAGGCCTATGATATGCCATGGAGAGAAGGGTTGTTAATCAGACCTGATGGTGTGATTCAAAATGTGGGTTTCTTGTGTACCTGAAAGGGAAGAGGTGAAACGAAACAACATCCATGTGCAGTATAATTACTTTCCTGATTAGGACTTATATGAATGTGTTGTGTATAACAGAGCAGCAGTAAAAGGAATAAGATTACCTGTTTCGGTTGATTCTATATGTTGTTATTAGGTATCCACAGATAGACAGAGTATCTGTGGATACCTATTGCTTTTGCGTGAATTATTATTATTCTTACAAACAAACGCCCATGTCTCAGGCTGTGACTGGTAAAACGTTTTGAAATGTGGCGATAACATTTGTATTGCCGGTGAACAGGTCTCCAAAAGGGGGCGCTATTCATCGCCGTTTTTCGATTAATCATAACGACCAGGGATTTGATGTTGATTTGGTGTTGATTCTGCGCAAAAAGACACAAACGGCATTCAGTGAACCACCAATCACATGTTACAAAAGCTATTCGTGGCCTGCCATTCAAATTCAATTGGTTTTGCTCAATACAGTTCTAGTTTTATATTTACCCTATCCATATTGTTGTTCATCAAAGTTCATCAAAGTAGTGTTACCTCCTCAATAGAAATATGAATAATTATTTTTAGTTTAGAAACAATCAACCGATTGCACCCTTGCGTTAGTCGGTGTACTACATTAGTTGACCATTAGATGGCGCTCGCCGGGTGGATGATAGTGGCGGCTGGGTACGCAGTTCAGTGAGTCTCTTACAGGAAGTTGCACCATATTCAGTGTGCTATGTTGAGAGCAGATGCAGTGCCTCTGACCGTTATTGTTATACCATTACTTATTATATCACAGGTAAGCAAATGGTGACCATGAACTGTGAGATAAATGTACTATTTTAAAAGGTAATCGGCAGAAGCTACTATTGTGTGAATGCTAAGATGGTAATATCCGCGAATGCTAATAGCGCAACATGCGTGTTCCCTCGGGATTTGTTTGTGTATGGAAATGTTATGGTACAAGTTTGCTTTAGATTACCCGTGAACATGTGATTTCTTGTGTACCTGAAAGGAAAGGGGTTAAACAATAGTGTCCATCCATGTGCAGTATGGTTACTTTCCTGATTAGGACGTATGTGAATGTATTGTATATAAGAGAAGCAGTAAAATGAGTAAGATTCCCTGTTTCGGTTTATTCTATGTTGTTATTTTTTGTTATAGTATGTATAGTACAGTATGTGCTGTGCTCAACTGTGCTATGTTGACAGCAGATGCAGTCGAGTGCCAATGACCTTAATTGTTTGCTTAGTATATTACCGAGCACTACGGATGTCAACATTAAAAATAAATATATGCTGCTAAAATTAACCTTAGTGTCGTTTGATGCGTGTACCATTTGTGTTTTGTACATATTTAGTGTGTGTGTGTGTGTGTGCCTATAACCTGTTGTATGTTGGTGCCACCAGAGTCGGCCCCACCACTAGTTCACCCCTGCAGGCTGACGATCAAGGCAGTAAGGGTCTGTCTAAGCCCACCTTCACCCAGCAGCTTTCCATCCCTCCTGACTCCTGCAGCAGTACCTCCAGCTAGCCGTTCCTGCTCTAATGTCTGTAGTGAAGCATGCCATTACTGTACCGGTATCGACACCGTCTCCAAAAGTGTCCCCTACCGTTGTCATCCCTGAATTTCCTCCACTGCCTCCTCGTCGTACTCTTGCGTCCACTAGCAAAGGTACATTGTATCCTGTCTGATGTTGCTAAATGTGGCATCGGCCTTCAACAAAGCCTTGCTATGTCTTCAAGCCTCCTGCCACCAAGTCGATTCACGTTGAGGGGAACATGGTGCAGCCAATTCATCGAATGACGTGCACCCACGCGTATTTGGGAAAGTTGTAGTCCCTAGGGTGTCGGTGCGTGTGGGCTGTGAATACCTTACTTTTTCTAGCAGTTTTTATTTTTCATTAACATTGACGATGTATATACAAATGTAGGGATGGACATTGCGGATGATGGCGCTCTATGGAAGAGGGAGAAATGTAGAGCATATTGTAGCCAAGTTACAAGAGGCAATAAATGGAGTTGAGTGGTTTGGGGGATGAGAATTTAGATACTCTGTTTTGGATGGTGTGGGAGAAGGAGGTGTTAGAAATGGGGGAGGTAGGGGAGAAATGTAGCCCAACGGTTGCATATCCTGCAGAACCACCATGGCTACTACCATTAACTGACCTAGACCTAGACCTATTTGATGCCACTAAGGATAGGGAGGGGGACAGAGATAATGCCTTTATGGACTCATCAAATCCAGATATCCAGGATTCCTTAATGTGTTTACGGTCGAAAGAGGAAGAAAGTGGAGAGGTTGGGTCAGCGTTTGTTGTTCTTGAATTTAATTTTGAAATGAAAAAAACATAACCAGTAATCGTCCATTATACACTGGGGAGACAGGCGCTCATAAGTCAATCAGGCAAGGTCTGTTGACATTTTACAATTACTGTTCAGAATCCAGGGGATGGATTGTAGTTATGTTTATATTGGTTCCTGCGTGCAGGAGTTAGTGGAAATGAAAAACCTGATATATGTGCAAAAGAAGCAACCAAAGGAGAACAGATTGATGTAAAGACTTCAGTAAAGCTAAAAGTCTAGAGAGAGAATAAAAGTAAATGGCAGAGCAAGTGTGATGAGGAAGGGATGGGATTAGCATAACATCCAAAACATTTTTTGGAAAGACGAGGGCTGTAGGTGCAGGTAGGAGGAAACCGCCATTACAGGGATGTGAGTGGGTCATACAAGATTAAGTAGCACATTTATTTTAAAGGAGCAACTGAGCAGGTGTGATCATTGTCAGCTGACGGACACAGTGGAACATCTATGTGGAATGTTCAAGAAATCAGAGAGCAGTATTAAAAGTGCCTTAGTTTCTAAAGATGACAAAATTGATATATAGGATTTAAGCTATGGTAAGTTTGGTTTGTGGGTTTTGTTTTCTATGAGATGTAAGATACCTGATTCATAGTCTTGTTTTGACGGTGGCAGTAAAAGAAAAGAAAAGCAGCCCACTCTCTGTGAGGAATAATAAAGAAATACCGGTGTTGTGTCGAATTCTGACCTCCTTTGGAAAGTCTTAAAATCATGTCCGTTTTTGACACTGCGCACATTGTATCTGTCAAAGAACCCCCTGTGACTGGGATTATACACCACCAAACAAGGTTTACATGTAATGAGCTGTACTCTGCTCCTGTAAAAGGATTTGGTGCATCTTTTCAATTCGGGCAATGATCTCTGTTCTTGGATTGTTATACACATCTTGAAAAAGACAGCCTAATTGATTAAATGGAACATTTTCTTATTCTTTTTGAGATTCACAGACATATAAATTGACCGAAAGACTTTTTTATCTTTTGTCCTGGATTGAGCTTAACATCACTTCATATATGCTATCCAGTACATGGCCTGCAAAATAAGCCAACATCATGACTGACTATTAAAAATGCCTCATGTCTCATCCAACAAAAACAAAACAATGTCAAAATGAAGAGCTGAGTAGATAACACTGGCTGTTTACCCCACGGTAATGTGGTTCTGGACCGTGTGGTTGGTGGCAGGTTTAAGCAGCCTCACCTGGCACCAGTTAGTCTGACTGGGTGCGGCTGCACACGTGATGTATTGACTAATTAATGCCCACAGGTTAAGCCAGCCATCCCCACACACACTCAAGGAGAGTGCTAGCATGCTAGCTTTATTCCACCTGTTCTGTCCACAAACAACTTCAAATGCTGCAATAAACCACTTCATTCACAACGTCTGCCTGTGTCCGCCACTTGGTGTGGTTGTGATGTGATGGTGTGTAGCAGGAGCTACTGCTGCAGTGGGATGAACCGGCAGTCAGCATAGTTTTAAGATTATTTAAACCATTAAAATGGTAAAATAATGAGTATTAAATAAGCATTTACATGGAAGACAGTAGGCTACTGCTGATTTAATGTATATGACAGACAAATCATATCGACATGCATTTATCATCAAGGTTCATTAATGTGCTGGCAAGTATAATTTATATAATATATATAATTTTAAGTTAATCAGGCTTGCCGACATCGCGCTATGGTAACAACTAAACAAATAGGCTAACAATTCGGTAGCACCCTATCATACTTTTAACAGGTGATTGTAGTGCCTTTAAGACTATCATAGTGAGATACTCACACTTCTGGTGCCACTCGGGTGGACACACATTGGGCTATGAAGACCAAAGAAGATACACTAGAAGATACATTTATGATCAGTGATCATAAATGTATCTTCTTTGATCTCCATGTTACTGCTGACTCTCCATGCCCTAAAAGATCAGTGCGTTCCCGCGTCATCACCCAATGTGCGGCTGATCAGTTCTTATCAGATTTTTTGCGTGTCTCTACTCTTACCTCACAATGATGTAGACTTTCTAAAACAGGGTTAGGGTTCTTTTAATGAATATTGCTCCAGATTGCTGGACAAAGTGTCACCCTTAAAGGCAAGATCTAGGGCAATCTGTAATACGTCTCTGTGGATGTCAGATGCTGTCCACTGTCTTAGACACGAGTGTCGTAGAACTGAACGACTCTGGGAAGCCACTGGATTGGAAGTGCATCGCCTATACCTCAGGGATCTTTGACACTCTTTTAATGTATCAGTCAGGGACTGCCTACTTTGCTGACTTAATCTCGTCATCAAAAGGTAATCCAAAATTCTTATTTAATACAATTAACAACATTGTATCGCCACCACTCTCGTCATTACCATGATCTTCTAATGAAGACCGCAATCAATTCTTCACCTTATTTGTGGCTAAGGTTACCAACATTAGGTCCAGCATCCATCGTGGGACTTGCATGTATTGGACTTTAGCCCTCAGCTATCTCCTACTGTTCTGGATTCTTTCCTATCTATTAGCTTGCAGGACTTGTTTGATCTGATTGGAACTATGAAACCTTCATCTAGACTCCTAGATGTACTACCTCCCCTATTTTTAAAGGTTCTGCCCGCTCTATCAGCTAGTGTGATTCTAACCCTGTCCACAGGATGTGTCCTTTCCTATATTAAGCACGGTACTGTCCAGCCTGTTTTAAGAAAATTAACCTTGACCCTACTTTGCCCAAGAATTATAGGCCAATCTCTAAACTCCTGTTCTTTTTAGAGAAGGTTGCGGCCAATCAACTTACTGCTGCCCTGGAAAGGCACCATATCTACGATAAGTTTCAGTCAGGGTTTCGTAAACAGCACTCTATCAAAACTGCTCTTTTGAGGGTTTCCAATGACATTCTATGGCCTCTGCTGCAGGCGATTGCTCTGTCCTGGTTCTTGACCTCAGCTCTGTGACTACACGACTACATGATTGGGTGGGTTTATCGGGCACTGCCCTGTGGTGTCCTGCAGGGCTCAGTTTTAGGGCCCTTGTTATTTTTCTTATACCTGTTGCCTTTGGGACAGATCATTAACAAATGTAATATTGCCTACCATCTATATGCGGATGATATTCAGCTCCACTGTACATTTAAACCTGGTGAGATTTTTAAGCTATCTAGGCTTCTAGACTGTGTTAGTGCTATTCGGGATTGGATGGCTGAAAATTCCCTACGGCTTAATGCTGATAAGAGGTTTTGGTTGTTGCTCCAGAATCAGCTGCCCCCTTGATCTCGCAAACGCTTGTTTCATCCCAGATTGACTGCAATGCCCTATTTCCTGCACTTAGTAGATCTCCTCTCAATCAACTGCAGTCGATTCAGAATGCTGCCGCCACACTACTCTCTAGGTCAAATAGACGGTCCCACATCACTCCTATACTTAAATCCCTCCACTGGCTCCCTGTCCCGTATAGGATCCACATTTCAAAGTTCTCACCATCGCCTACAGAGCGTTGCACGGGCAGGCTCTTCTTATGTGGCTGATCTACTCCACTGCTACTCTTCAGCCCGCGCTCTCTGCTGTCTAGCACGCTGAAGCTTCTTTCCGTCACACACACTCACCTCAAAACCCATGGAGATCGAGCTTCTATTGAGTGTGTATTTTATCTTGAAGGTACTGTACTTACTTATTTATCTTTTTCTTTTTTAATGTCTGTGGGAACATTTGCATGTATGCTGCGTGATTATGATTATGTATGTGTCTATATGTAGACCTATGGGTATACAGGTATGTATATTCTCTTTTTATACTGCTCTGCTGTGTCTTCTCTGCTTTTAGCTCAGGAGGTAGAGGCGGTTGACTGGCAACCGGAAGGCTGCTGGTTCGATCCCCGGCTCGGCCAAGCTAATTGTCGAGGTGTCCCTGAGCAAGACACCTATCTCTAACTGCTCCTGACGAGCTGGCTGTTGCCTTGCATGATTGACACCAACCTTGTTGTATGGATGGGTGAATCTGAAGCAATGTAAAGCACTTTGGATAAAAATGTTGCTATATAAATAATCCATTTACCATTTTAACGTTAACTTTGCTGTCCAATTCAAGACAGAACGTTAAACAATTAAACCTTGATTCACATTCGCACTCCATTTGTCCATGTGTCCCAAAGCCAGTGTTACAAAAAACAAGGGTTCTAGAAATGCGGTCCTAGAAATGTGTTCTGAAACTGCAGCTTAACGTCAAACCACACTTGTTTCCTAACCCCTCCCGGAGTGTTGGGATCCAGGACTTTCTTGATAGCTTTGATAACCATCTTCTGATATTGACGCGTGTTCAACTGTCCTGTCAAGTCCCATCTTTCTCTGCATTTTCACAACGTGGTGAATACATTGTTGTACGTTGAAAAGTCAGTGTATTTGAGGAGGCTCCGACAGACTGAACGGTGGGTCATTTATGTATTGGTTGAGGCCAGCAGGGAGACCAAAAAAGCTGCTCAGGTCAAAGAGTTTGCCTTTACTGTTTCTGTGGCAGTGGCATAGAAAGCTCGCAAAATGAGTTCAGAAAGTCTATAACCACACCTTTATCCTTACACCAGTCTTTAAAGCATTTCACTGCTCATTCTGTTTGCTTCACGGTGTTCTGTTCATTTGGTTTTTTTCCAGTTTGTTGACCTCTTTACATAGCTCCTCACTATGTCGTTTAGCAGGTGGATTGATTTGAGCTACCCGTTTTATACATTTGAGGGAATCACAAAATTTCACCAACATGGTTTTTGTGAAAGGAAAATTATTTAAGATCATTTCCTAAGCATGTATTCCTGTGTGACCGACAAAACTGCAAAACAATCGCTGTCTGCAGCCAAGGAACGCCACAGAATCTACAAGTGTAAGGTTGTTACATCACTTCATAGCACCAACATTATGGTTGGGAGGAATTAGTTCTAAAATCTAAATGAGCTCTTACAGAGGCAGGCACAGTCATCTTGAAACAGACATTCTTACTGCGCATTTCAGTCATTAATAGCTGACGGGTGGCTAGGCCATTACTAACAAATTATACTCAAAAGCTTTTCATAAAATAATCACCTTTTAAAATAGCCATTTCCAGGGGATTCAAACCACGCCCCTACAATCCTGAGTTGATTAGCTGACTTTGAGTTGCACGTTAAAATACTTTTTGTCCATGACTACAATAATTGTTTTTTTGTTCAATCAGAGGCTGAGACCAACACTGTGACAGAAGAGCAAGATAAAGTCCTGCAGGAACTGAAGAAGTTTGACCTGGACTGGAAATATGGGCCATGTACAGGTAAAGAATGTTGCATTCATACTACAATCTGGACCAAACGAGGAAATACAATGGTGTGGAAAAATGCCTTTGTCATAGGTTTCTGTGGCGTGTGTGTGGTTAGTTTACACCGGCCAGTGTAGCAATTGTCCCTTACTACATGCCACTAAAGTGGCTTAGGGTTGGGGTTAGGGTTCCTCTGACCACAGGACACAGGAAGATGTTGTCAAAACTAGTTTATTGCAGAGTTGGAGTTTGTAGACAGAGCAGATGGAAAATGCTAGCATGTTAGCACTCCCGTTGTGTGTGTGTGGTGATGGCTGGTTTAACCTGTGTTCTTTGATTACACAATACATCACAGGTGTGTAGCTTCACCCAACCTCTAACTCAGGCCAGGTGAGGCTGCTTAAACCAGCCCCCAACCACACCACACAACGTCTATGTCTAAACATACAATTTAGGAAGCAATGCTCCCATATATATCTCCTTCAACATTCAACCATGAATGTTTCTGGGACTAAAGATAATCCATAACATGACATGTCATGACAGAAGTTCCAAACATTGCCTTTTTTTATACTTATCCATAACAAATATATCATTGTAATATAATAACAATAACAACTAATATTATTATTAATAACAATATAATAATAATAATATAGCTACACAAATTATCTATAATACGTATTTTTATTATTGTTTATAATAATACTTTTTGACACAGATGTTTGATTTTATTCTACTTCTTACTTTTTCATTATCATTCTAAAACTATTGTTTTTGATTTGCTGTAGTGCTTTAATGAATAAAGTATCTATCTGTCTGTCTGTCTATCATCATATAGCTGTCTTATCATCTATCTATAGCTGTCTATATCATCTATCTACCTATATATCCATTCATCTATCTATAGCTGTCTATCATCTATATCTATCCATCTATCTATGTAGAAAGCCACTATAACAAGTATACATCTACCCTTGCCCAAGCCTTGTGTCCTTCCCCAGGTATCAGCAGGCTCCAGAGATGGGAGAGGGCCCAGCTCCACGGGCTGAACCCACCTCAGGAGATCAAGGAGCTGCTGATGCACACAAACAACGATCCCCAGTTCACCCAGAGGTGAACACGGCACACGTACACCAAGTCCCAGGAGGAATACCCTGAAAATATACACATACACAAGACACTTGCTGATGATGGTATCTTTGGCATTGTGAAATGTCAACATCTAGTTACAGTGTATTGTTTCATACAAACTACACAGTCGACCTTCAACATAGTAATCTATGCCATTTTTTTAACTTTTACTAAAATAAAACCGTCATTTAGAGAAAGCCGGTGTAAAAGATGTTTTCTTGTCTCCCTGCCAACCAAACCAGTTGGTGAATGTTCTACTCTGCTCCTAAATCAAGTTGCATCCTGCTCTGTCTGGGCAGTGGTTGATGTTGATGAGACAGAGCAAAAACGTACGATTTACACCTTATGTGTTGTTTTCTCTCAATTACGGCTTTACTTTATCAACAGTAACAAAATGGGATAGATTATTATGTTGAAGATCTTTTAAGACATATTACCATGTTTACTAAAAGGATTTTGGGTTCACTGCCCCTTTAAGCTTCTTGGACACTTCTAGTATAATGCCACACCGTGTGGCGCATTTCATATACAACATCGTTCATTAGAACTGTAGCAAGACTCACGTCGACCAGGACACAGGTGGACGTTGCTAAACCAGTTTATTGTAGAGTTCTCCTTCTGAGTGTGTGGTGATGGCTGGTTTATCCTGCGTGTCTTGATTGGCCAATGCAGCACAGGTGTGCAGCCTCACCCAGCCCCAGAGTCTAATCAGCCTGACTCAGGCCAGGTGAGGCTGCTTCAACCAGCCACCAACCACACATACTCAACAATAATGCTTACACGAAACGACCGTACTAGCTTCAAAAAAGAATCACATAGTTGGTGTGGGTCATAAGTTCATAACCAATCCTAATCATGATACCATCACCGGTTATTCACCTGTGGAACATACCAAACAGAGTGTGGAATTACCATGTGTCTTTGTCTTTCAGCTTATGGAATGACTATCCCTTGTGAGGAAGATGGAACAAGAACAAGAAAATCACTGAAGAAGAACGTCCATAGTTGACTTGTATTCATACATGTGTCCTTTACTTTTGTTTCATAATTACTTTGCTTCCACTGTGTGTGTCCGTCCTACATTCTGGGATTGCCTTAACCATGGCTGAAACAGACGGTAAAGACCTGCTTGAACTCTAGTGGTGGTGACCTAATGACGTATACATTTCCAAATATAAAAAATAAACAATATAATGCCACATTTTGTCACTCAATGCCTTTAACACTCACCCTCCTTGCACTACAGGCATATTAATATATTAATTTCTGACATAAGCTTGCTCATGTCTTGTAGCCTAGTCTAGTGATTCCTCAGGGTGGCAATGTAGATGCATTAGACGTCTGTTACCAGAGTAAAATGTTCTTCAATCTGGTAATACAATTTCAGTTTTGTATGTAGGTGGCTTATACACGATCTAAAGCTTGCCATTATGCTCTTTATTTATTTATTTTATTGTATTTATTATGTATTCTTATTTATTGTGCAAACCGCCCTCCCTCAATACGTGTCTTTATTTGGTTGCGGGTCGACGGGGGGCGTTTATTGGTTATTCGATATGTCAGTCGGTGATAGTGACTGACAGCAGACGCACAATGCAGCGATTGGTGAAGAGCCATTCTCAGGGGCGGAATCGTCGGTGGACAACCCCTAGCAGGTGGGATTATGGACAGCACTACAATTGGATTCGCATGGGAACGCCGTCAATCTTATTCCCAGATTTCTCATTGGTTTACCATCCCCGAAAAGGCCACGGCCAGCCAAACGCCGCTAATCACTTCCATTCCGTGGCCTGTTAATACTAACCTATTCAACGGGTTTGTTTTTCGTTTACATTAGGAATAATTTATTCGGACTGCGGTTAAGTGTCCTCGTAAACCCGTAGTGAGCGCAGGAACATTTGCCTCGCTGAAGCCTTGACATTTTAACCGGCGACATTTTTACTCACCGGAAAATCGGATGCAGTTTCTATGACAATATCGACCTTTAGATGTCTCTCACGAGGAGCCTCCGTGGGGATAAACTGTCCGCTTTGAAATGATATAGGCTGTTTATCGTTCATTATTTGTGCTGTGACATAATTGTGGGGGCATCACGCAAACCACATGGTGCTTTGGTAATTTTGTGATTTCTAAAGCCGTAGAGGTAGTTTGCAGAACGGACGCAGTCACACCAATCGCATCGGTAAGAAAAACCAGCCCGGGATGGCAACCTGTTCAGTTCAAGGATTACATGTGTGCTGACTAGTTCCACTAAACGATGGCATTGCTTACCTTTAGCGTGAGTCTAGCCGTGTTATAATGGTGTGTGTGGATGTCTCGTAGATGTGTTACTGTTTAGTGTCACTTGTCCGTGTATTGCATTCGGCCTTCATCGTGTGTCTCTGCATGTATCGATCATTGTGACGATATTACATACGTTCATTTTTTTTTGGTCGGCAATTTGACAATTATTTACTTGATGTGTCTTGTCGGTGTCGGGCTCTTAATATGGCCTGGGTTATTGTAGCCAGTCTGTCGTTTAGACACTATGCGCTACGTCTGCCCGGCGCTGTCATTTTGCCTTTCGACGAATTACAGTCCATCCATCCAGTCCCATCCGCCTGCACATGAAACCGTTACAGGTCCACTGTTCAGCATCTCATGCTTTACATGTTGGCCTCGGTCGCCGTGCCGAATGCGCAAGAAGGCCCAGAAATTAATAGTGACAGGGATGCTTATTATATCTGCGGAGGCCCGCGCTAATATAATATTCACACATAGCATAGCCTTAAATAGACATCGATATCATGATTGGGCACATTGTTTGTTTTCCCACATACCTAACTGCTCGTCATTTCTCAGGGGCATGTTTGCCTCTGCGTTTAGTCTCGTTTGGTTGCCTGGCTATCCAGTCGGTGGGTTTCCCCGGGGGATGTGTGTTATAATCGTCATTTCCACGTAACAGGTGCAAAGTGGAGCTAATCTGTCATTGAATTTTGTATTGTTTCTACCTATAGATTCAAAATGTATATTCAGGTTGTGAACTTCAAATTGCTAATTAGTGCTTTTGCATGTCTACTACGTCTATTTGCTGTTTTTATTCTCTCTGTCTCTCCCTCCTTTATTCCCTATCTTCTCCCCGTCATTCTCTGCCTTTCTCTTCTCCCATATCCCATCCGCTGACCCATTAACCCCCCTGCCCACCCCCTCTCTCTCTCCTAGTAATAATGGACAATGCTCACACCAAGACGGTGGAGGAGGTTTTGGGCTACTTCTGTGTCAACGAATCAACGGGTCTGAGCTGTGAGCAGCTGAGAAAGAGTCGGGACAGATGGGGACCCAATGGTATACAGTCTCTTAATGTACAGTACTGTACACTGTACTTATAATAATTAAACCGACCAGTGTCATAACTCAAACTGCATGAGGTTTGTTAGGTTAATGTCTGATACATGCTGTACTTCAGTGTGACTTAAATTAATTAGTATACATTCTAGGCTATTTGTTATTTTATTTTTGGGCCTTTATGGAACAAGGTGACTACATAGATACTAGATCCAGGCTATTTATACATTTATTTTGTTGTGTTGAGTGAAGCGTAGCCATGCGACGCCATATTACCCATCAATTAATGTCATATTAATACATCTTTTGGAGATAAAACTGCAATTCACTATCCATGCATTTGACATGACATTGCCATATTTCAGAAGGTAGCATATGACGCCATGATGTCATTATTGTTTGATTACATATGTTCCTATCTTCTTTCACTTCCAGAGTTGCCTGCAGAAGAAGGTGGGATATTTTTATTTCCTTGCTTGTTTTTATTTATTTTTTGCTAGGGATGGACAAATATGGATGTATCAGATACATATCTGATACATAGGCTAAACCTTTTGAGATTATCGTACACATTGGATGCCAAAACCCATATTAAGTTAAATAAAAGTCTCTGAAATCAGAGACTTTTTGTGTGAAAGCTTTGATGTTCCCTTAAAAAAAAGTGTCCATGTGACATCTAGTTTGGATTTTGAATGAATGAATGATCTTTATTGTCATTGTACAGGTACAGGTACAACAAAGTTAAGGTGCAGACCCCTAGGTGCTAACAAGACACAACAACAAGCAAGATAATAATTAAAACAGGCAATGGAGCATAAATAGTAGGAGGAAAGCTAAGCGCTTGGACCTGTGCTAAAGGATGTAAACAAAAGAAACTAAACAGGCCTATTTCTGTATATACACTTGAAATGTAAACATGTAAACATATGCACATATGTAAACCTATTGCACTTAAGATGTAGTACTTTGTACTCAGCATTGTCTGTTCCTTCCTCCCTTCCTACATGCCTCATTCTCCTCTTCGTATTCCAGGTAAATCTCTCTGGGAGCTGGTCCTGGAACAGTTTGAGGATCTGTTGGTCAGAATATTGCTGCTGGCCGCATGTATTTCCTTTGTAAGAGAACAGAAACACCTCATACACAATCTAGATCATTATGTCTTATCAAGGTAGTGTAGAATTGAACGTCTTCTTGTTGATGTTTGAAAGCATTCATGGAACTGGATTAGTTTTACTACAGGGGTACCTACTGATTGGTGAAAATCGTACATCTAGTCGGTGATTTTAAAGAGGAATTTCACTTTAAAACACTCCCGGGGTCATTTTCACACATACACCTTTTGTGTGCACCCCAGATTAACATTAACACAATTCATTGATTAATAACTAATCAAAGGATAATATCAGTCATGAGAAGCAGGGATGTGTGTTTACAATGAGTCTAACATGAGGCTGTATATGGGTTAGGGTTAGCTTAAAACAGCATTTTGGAAGTAAATTACGTATCAAATCAACTTAAATACAAAGAGTGACAAACAAGCTACAGAAAGACATATTTACAATGTCAATATAGGGCTTTCATCTCAAACTAACTAAACTATTGATGTTTCCCAGACACTGGCATGGTTCGAGGAAGGACAGGGGACAATCACAGCGTTTGTGGAGCCATTTGTCATCCTCCTCATCCTCATTGCGAACGCAATCGTAGGAGTATGGCAGGTAAGCAGAACTAGTGTGTGTGTGTGGCTCTGAAAGACTGCCTTGTATGAGAATGTCACTGTTCCAACACTTGAAAACATAAAAATGAGGAAATAGGTTTGAGCACAGAGTGTAACAGAGTTGTTCAACCCCCCGCTGCGTACTGCATACATTGCAGTACGCAATCCACCCGTTACATTGGTGTGGTGACCTCAACCCTTAAGAGTGTTGCGATTTGCCAACCTGAATGGCTACAGTCATGCGGCTAGAGCAGTGTTTCTCAAATGGGGGCACGCGTACCCTTAGGGGTACTTGAACATGGACCAAAAAAAGTTGCTGCTGTGTTAATATTGGTTATGAACAAGTGTAAAATAATTCCACCTTAAGAAAATGAATGAAAATGATTTGGTAAATCTAGCATATCACTTTAACTTTGTCTGTTTGAGAACCACTGAGCTAGAGTGTTCTCCTTCCATTCCTTTTTGAGATTGGCAGTTCAAGTCATCAGTTATATCAATACCACATGAATTAACTTGGAAAATAGTGCTGTCTGATGTGTGTGTGTGTGTGCGTGTGTGTCTTTCTTTGCTCCTTTTCCAGGAGCGCAATGCAGAGAACGCCATTGAGGCCTTGAAGGAGTATGAACCGGAGATGGGCAAGGTCTACCGGCAGGACAAGAAGAGTGTCCAGAGAGTCCGGGCCAGAGACATCGTACCGGGGGACATCGTGGAAGTAGCTGGTAAACACTACAACAAAAGGGCTTTTCTTTATGAACAAAACAAGACAAATCAATTATACATCTTCTATCAATTTCAAAATGTGTTAGCCTGATAATCATCCCGAATTTCTATTTCGTTTCACTTCATGATTTGAGTCAACGTTTCTTCCACCTAAATCAATCAATAAGCAGATAACGATTCCACAATTGATTTTGCTGTTGTCGATTTTAGAGCCGAAGTTTTTCAAAACCGCTTCAACTAGAATCCATAGACTTTTAGGTCTCACTTAAAGGTGCTGTAGGTAAGATAGAAGAGCTATTATTTGAGTGTAATTTGTTAGAAATGGCATAGCCATCTGCCAACTATTACTGAGTGAAATGCGCTATCAGAATCTGTTTCAAGTTGACTTCGCCTGTCTCTGTATGATAATTTAGATTCTAGACTGCTCCCAGGTAATTCATGACTAATGAGGGCATCTGTTCCGTCATTGGTTCAGAGAATTCATCTGGCCTGTCAATCACAGGTGCGTGAAATCACAGGTGCACTTCTCAATGGCAGCGAATCGTAGGGAGGGAGACCACAGAGTGAGAGGGGACATGATTTGGTTGTTTAGATTCGAAATCGCATCATTGTTTTCTGCTCTCTCTCTTTACAAGTCTTCTTCGGCGCCAAATTGGCGAGTTTTCATAAACTGTGCGGATAATCGGATAGTAGAGTCTTCATGTGCGGACCCCGCATGTTCCCAGTCACCTAGTGTGGACCACCGATCGGACGACAAGGAAAGACCGGTCTTGTAGTGTGTACCGCCGAAGGTGGCCCTGACTTTAAAAGTCTCCTAGTGGGTAGGGAGCTTCAGACAACAGATCCCGGGATGTGGATGGGTATTTGGGGGTGGAACCAGGCAACAAATGGCTGGCATGGAAAGTTTGGGTGCTTGAGATGATCAAAACGTTGGAACTGTTGATTTCTTTCAGTTTAATCATGTTGTAAATATTAAACATTTCAGTCTTACTCCATTCAATCACACTTACAATTTTGATTATATATTAGACCAAACAGCTCTCAGTATCCAATTGAGATCTAGACTTTCCAAATCTAGAATTCCATTATAGCCTTTTTTGGGCTGTGTTACATATTTTCAATTACACATTTAAAATAAGACAGAAATCTATTTTTTGTCAGAGTGATGAGTTGACAATCTAATCACGTAATATATTTAATTGTAATCTTCTTATATCCCTGTGGCATGTGTGTGGTTGGTGGCTGGTTTAAAGTAAGTAATCAGAGGACAAGCGTCCTTTTATTTGCCACACGGTCGACACTTCAACCACACAGTGAGCGGCGACACACACACACACACACACATGCAATTATTGGAGTCGCCGGTGGAATGCCTTCTCTGCGTTTATCCCATCCTGACCATCCTCCCCCAGGGAAAGCCAGGAGCAGTGGGCAGTCTCACCTAGCCAGAGATGAGGACTGTTACACGCCACATAAGTGGCTTTCTTTAGGGCTCCCAAAACAGCAGGACACAGGAAGGTGGTGAATTGTAAGTTTTGCAAATTAAATGACAGCGCAGGTGGAACAATGCTAGCATGCTATCGCTCCCCCGAATGTGTGTGGTGGTGGCTGGTTTAACCTGTTGGCCTTGGGCTCAAGACTTAAAATTTTTTGCTGGTGGCACTGGTGCCACTAACTTTTTCATTTGGTTGCACCTTAGAAATGTGGCCGCACCCCTTTTCTTGCTGCTTTGTCACAGTATTGGTATAGATCTTTTTCTTTTCACCACCTCTCTCTCATCTCTTTCCTTCTTTCCTCATGAACCAACCCTTCGCGCTCCTCCATATCAAAAACCTCTACCTACTAAAAATAATAATTTGGTAATAATAATTCGGTAATATACTCCAGTTCTGATTTTTTTTCATCCAGGATAGGGCGTGTGTGTTTCTTCGCATTGCCATGGATAGTGCTCGTGCCGCAGTTACATTTCATTGAAACTTTGTACAATGTATAAACTACCTTTTTAGTTTCATGGTCATTCGAAGCACCCCCATACGCCCAAAGCCGTGTGTCTTGGAACTTAAGCGGGTCGTGTTTCCAACGAGTACACACTTGCGTCGCCATGTAGCCATGCTAGAACTTCCAGCACTGCTCAAAATCACCCGTTATATTAAACACAGAACAAGACCTAAAATCGAATCTTCTGACTCTAGGTTTACTGGTAACGATGCGACCTAGGAAAAAAAATCAAAGTTATTTTGAGAGTTTCACTATACTCATAAACTACTAGTTTTTTATCTATTTGCAGACAAGACAAGAAGAGTGTTGAGGCTCTTGAACCAGAACAAGCTATAAAAATAAATCAAATTTCTGCGTCCCTGGCATCCCTCAGTACAGCTCGTATGAAGGTTAAACCAATGTCAAAGCTGCTGTTTGATGTTTGCCTCACTTCCATAGAAAGAGTGCTGTTTCCAAGCTATCTTCCAGCAGCCGGTTTCCATCAGTGTGTTTTGACACAGTTGGAATAACATTACAGCGTCTGTTTAGTTCTCCCTCGACAAGCGACTCAATGTACATGCTTACCCTCTCTCTCTCCCTCTTGTTCTCTCTACGTGCCTCTCTCTGGTCCTCTCTCTGCCCCCTTCTTGGTTGAGCAGTACGAACTACAACAAAAGAAAGAATAGCTTTTAATTTCAGTTGGTTTTCATTTAACTGTTTGCCCAAAGCTGGGCAAATTCTGTGATATTTCCACGTTTCATATTTTCAAGTCAAGGCAGCCTGTTCTTTTGAATTGGCCTAGTAAGAGCACACTGTTGAATCCTCCAGATACACACGGTTATTTCAGGCTGTGGTTCACAGAAGAAACAGGGTCAGCTGGGGGGGTGTTCTGTGTGTGTCTGTACACACGTATGTCTAGTTTTTTGGTTTTGTAATCCTAACTAAAGTACATTTGTGATTCGTTCTTGTAAATATATGCTGTGTGTGCATGTGCCGGTGATCTTGCTCTCCATAGTTAGTTTGTCATTCGTCCCACAGAGCATGGGAACACAGTGACACTGGTCAGTGATGTAACAGGAAGGAGCTGGGTTCTGTCTGTGTCTGTGTGTGTGTGTGCCACAACGTACTTTGATGTTGACTGTTTACAGCGATAAACACATCTTTGGCAACATCGCCCTCATTCCAGTCGATTCCAACAGTTTTCATAGGGAGCCACTGTGGCTGTCTGGCCAGAAAGTGTCACTGTTTCTCTGCTTGATGAAAGTGAGGACTGTTGGTTGTTGTTCCATCCATTCCTGTTCCTCTGCTTGATGAAAGTGAGGACTGTTGGTTGTTGTTCCATCCATTCTCGCCTGGAGTCCGCTTGCTCACTTCCATCCGATTTTTGTAAATTATAAATGGCAAAAATGTTAGCTACGTTGATTGCTTAAATATTTATAACCCCACATTGGAAAGATACTAACCTTGTCAACAAGTAGTGAGGTAATAGTAACCTTACGCGCCAGATCGTTTGTTACACAGAACCTTACTTGGCAGGTGATTGGATGACCAATCTATCACTATCACCACACCCATAGCTGCTAGTAGTTCTTCACAGGACGTTGGCTGGATTGGGTTGGTCTGAACCACAAGTGGATAACTTGAAGCCTGGCAAGATGGATTCTTGCATGAATATGATCTCGCAAATCTATCTTTATTTAGGGGCTTTTCCAGCAAATGTTTATATTGTGATTAATCGCTGATTAATCACACTGATGAATTCCAATATCATGTGATATATATATATTTACATTTACATTTAGAGCATTTGGCAGACGCTTTTATCCAAAGCGACTTACAAAAAAGCAACACATTTGTCGAAAGAGGGAGATATATATATATATACGTATGTTCAATTGCTGCCCATTGAAGGGGTGGGACAAAAGTTGAACTTCAGTTAACTTTATCCAAATGAGCACGTCGTATGGCGCGTGTTCGGCCATGTGATTGGACAATTGACATTCAGTGATTAATGACGAACTTGTGTTGAGTTTAATTTCCTAGTTTTAAGCAGTTGTAAACTCCCACAAGCAGGGGGAGGACAGGGGGCGTGTTGGGGTGTGGTCTGAATTGTAAATAGACCACCATTAAATTGGCTTGAAGGAAGGAAATCGATAGACTGAAATGATGTGAGATTGTATTGCAGACCTTGACAACCCTTACCTTTCTTCTGTGTTCGCCTTGTCATCCACAGTTGGTGATAAGGTGCCTGCGGACATAAGGCTGACGTCCATCCGTTCCACGACCTTGAGGGTGGATCAGTCCATTCTGACGGGGGAGTCCGTCTCGGTGCTGAAGCACACTGACCCTGTGCCCGACCCCCGCGCTGTCAACCAGGACAAGAAAAACATGCTTTTCTCAGTAAGACTTTACCAACATAATGGTGTGTGTGTATGTACTCAATCATCACCCAATCAGCAAATAGGATCTGTAATGTATTCTTTGAATTGGGAAAGTAGAAAGGTCTCTCGCACTTGCTTCATTTCTTTTGGAATCGAGTCGTGTCCTTATTTGTCCCTGCAGGGGACCAACATAGCAGCGGGTCGGGCCATCGGCGTCGTCGTGGCAACGGGTGTCCAGACAGAGATCGGCAAAATCCGGGACGAGATGGCTGCCACAGACCCCGAGCGGACGCCCCTGCAGCAGAAACTGGACCAGTTTGGAGAACAGCTGTCTAAGGTAGTGGAACATGACAAACTTACAGCCATCACCACACACACTCAAGAGCTGCTCTGTCTACAGTCATCCACAAACTTATAGCCATCACCACACACACTCAAGAGCTGCTCTGTCTACAGTCATCCACAAACTTATAGCCATCACCACACACACTCAAGAGCTGCTCTGTCTAGTCATCCACAAACTTATAGCCATCACCACACACACTCAAGAGCTGCTCTGTCTACAGTCATCCACAAACTTACAGCCATCACCACACACACACTCAAGAGCTGCTCTGTCTAGTCATCCACAAACTTATAGCCATCACCACACACACTCAAGAGCTGCTCTGTCTAGTCATCCACAAACTTATAGCCATCACCACACACACTCAAGAGCTGCTCTGTCTAGTCATCCACAAACTTATAGCCATCACCACACACACTCAAGAGCTGCTCTGTCTAGTCATCCACAAACTTATAGCCATCACCACACACACTCAAGAGCTGCTCTGTCTAGTCATCCACAAACTCTGCAATAAAGCGGTTTAATTCAACACCTTCCTGTGTCCTGATTATGGAGGAGCCCAGCAGAACTTTTAGTGGCATGTAGCGGGAGCTACTGTTACGCTCCACTAAAAGTGACCAGAACAGCTGAGCGCTGTTGTGTGTGTGTGTGTGCACCACAGAGTGTGAGTTCATTCATACGTCTATGATTATTATTCTATATCTAATTAAAACAGGTGGGTCGATTTTATATGAAGTCATGAAAAGACACAAAGCACACCTGACATGACCGCAGTCACTGAAGAGTGCTGAAGAATTTTGAACCAGATTATATGAAAAGATGAAATGAATTATTAGACGTTCTGCACGTGGTTTAACGTTGGTTAATTAGGCCTATTAAAAGCATGGTCTAATTCCTATATGCATATTTCTATCAGTAGGCCTAGTGCAGCGCTTCCGAGGCAGAAATGCTTTTCTCAGAGAGAAAAAAGTGTTTAACCGGCTACTATTCCTGGTGCCAATTGGAGCAACAACCTGAATGAAAACCATGAAACTCCCTAATTAAATAATGCCTGTTAAAGTGTATAGTAGGGCCGAACAATATGGTCAAAAATCAATATTGCGATTATTTTGACAGACATTGCGACATGATTCACTCTTAGTGGGAATATTTTTGCATCACAATTTAGATTTTCACTGAAAAAACCCATTAAAGTCATGATGTGACATACGTAAGGGTTTGTCTGGAGATAAGACGTGTAGGCCAGGGCATTTCTGCATCGCTACAGTACTTCGTTTATAGGCCTTGGTGTTCTACATTTACATGTACACATTTGACCCTTTTCAAAACATTGTAGCGACTGCCATTTGGATATTGACCATATTGCATTTTCGATAATATTTCAAGGGTTAGGGTTAGGGTTAGGGTTCAGCCCTGGTGTACAGGGTTAGGGTTAGGGTTAGGGTTCAGCCCTCGTGTACAGGGTTAGGGTTAGGGTTAGGGTTCAGCCCTCGTGTACAGGGTTAGGGTTAGGGTTAGGGTTCAGCCCTCGTGTACAGGGTTAGGGTTAGGGTTAGGGTTCAGCCCTCGTGTACAGGGTTAGGGTTAGGGTTAGGGTTCAGCCCTGGTGTACAGGGTTAGGGTTAGGGTTCGGGTGA